>CABFPE010000064.1:1646115-1673542 GCA_900660155.1 Hofstenia miamia | reverse complement strand
TATATATATATTCTACGAATGCATGAGCATGAATGCCTTTAGCATGACGGTTATATTGAATATTTCGTAAAGAAGCAAATTTCAAATATCGAGGCGTTTGTGCAAAATGCTCACACTTCAAAATCGTCAATTTTTAAAAAAAAGTTTCTTATAAATTCGATTGACTGGCCATTCAAACCTACGCCATGTAGAACAAAAAACGAAACTGCTATAAATTTTTTTCTCGACTACTCTCAAAATGGCGATTTTTATTGTGGCTTTTTGCCCTCGAAATGTGACATAACTTGTTTATCTATTTGATAAACAAATAATAAATTTAGTGACTATAAATACTGTGTACAACAATTTCAATAGTAAATTTTCATTTTGGACTAGTTTAGTGATTAACAGGATAGGAGAATATAATTATATTTCTAGAAATATTACATCAACTTGATATTTATTGAAAAAAATACCTTGATATTTTTTATAATAACCATTTCATAGTATACATACTTAAATCATTTGGAATTGGATATTTTCCAAATAAAGAACTTTTAGAAAGCATATTAAGAGAATTTCATGTCCAATTTTGTCGTTTGAAGTGTTATCTTGCGATGTGTTGCATGATCCTGATTTGAGGATCTCGGTATGAACTTTTAGCAAAATGTCAAAAATTTGAAATCTTGCAATCACACAATGAATGTACTATGTAAAGAGGTCAAAGTTATATTGAAGTCAGTGGTGCATAAGTAAAATATTGTTTGAAAGACGATCTTAAGAAATACAAAAAATATGAAAAAAATTGGTTGATTAACAGATGTAATAAAATATGTGAAACAACAGTAAATCCAATGCTGAAAAAATAAAGCATTAAAAATACCATAGGTTTAAACAATCAATAAGAGAAATTAGGATGAAATTAAAAACAAGCATCAGGCATACATTTAAAGACATGGTCCCTGTTTGAAGACGTTGGTATAAAATGAGTTAATAATATAAAAATGTATTTTCCGAAACCTTTCCAGATTTTTCAAAATAAATGAGAGATTTGCTAGAGCATTCGAAATAAATGTGATGGACCGATCGATTCTGTGAATGGTTAACAAAAATTGGAAATATAATTATGTACTCTTTAACCTACCAATTTATAAATCTCATGCGAAAGATGGGAGTCTATTTCAATGAAAGAAACTGCAAAGATACTCAACCAAAGCGAATCACACAATTTTCAAAATTAAATTGATTGAACCTAATCAGTCATTTTAATAAATATCAAATTATATTTTATTGCTCTATGCAATACCATATTGTTCGGTTCAAACATTTTGTAATTCGAATTAAAGTGATTAGTTCAAATGCTACACTAATATAATTTTCAATACAAGCTAAAATGTAAAGTAAATTAAAGAAATCAAATTTTCACCTAACATTTAATTTGAAAGTGATAGTGGACAATGTTTGTTCTGAATTTAATCAGACAATAATATAACCAAAAGGAACACGCTCCAAGTAAATTTAAATAGGGGAACACCGTTATATATTTATCAACCATAGACTATATAGACTAATGGTTAAACGATTTTAATAGGAAAAACCTAAAAAATTTTTGGAGACTGTACTAAGAAAATCGTATGGCAACTTAATAAGATTTCTAGATATGAAAGTTATCTCACACGCAAACTGAATAATATTGTTAAACTTTAAGGAAAATTTCTTTGACTCTTGGAAGAAACTATTTGTGGGGTTAAAACAATCTTTAGGACAAAATGCTTAGTTAACGAAAACAAACCATTTCGACAACAAATCTGGCTCGCTCTGCTTCTTGTTGGGCTACTTGTTTCAATTCAACAGCCTCTGAAAACTCTCGACCAAATGTCAAATGTGTAATGGATATGTCATCCAAAATTAAACCGAAGGCTTGAGCGCGCTGCATCAGAGAATCCCGAACTTGCATTGATACGATTTCACGATTCGTGATTAATTCACTGGCATCGAATTGCGCCTAAACCAAAAATAAATAAACACTGAGGACGTATAGTTTGATATATACATGTCTACAATATATGAAATATCAGAAAGGAACAAAATTAATTTGAAATTTAAAGTTACCAGATTTTGGTGCAGCGCTTATCAAATTGAAAAATGTTTTAGTACACCCCTAAAATAAAAATTAAATGTTGATGGATTCATCTTTTTATCAGCATTACAAATCCGAAAAAATTTATGAAGGCAATAAAACCAATCTCTTACAACTGAAAAGGTTATAAAGACATATTTGTTCGTGGAATCTTAATAAAAAAGTTGTGAAGCAATTTATAAAGATTAAAAAACAATGCACCATGGGTTAATTTATAATGGATAAAAAATTATGTAATAAAAAATCTGAAGGTAACAACTTTTAGTTGTTAGAGCAGTATAATTCCGAACACAGACACACACAATATATATATATATATATATATATATATATATATATGTATATATATATATATATATATATATATATATATACTGTATATATATATATAATACCAGAATGACATAGAAGAGATCATAGAGAAAAAAACTAAGCTAAAACACATTGAAACGCTCAAAAATAGCAAAAAGCTTACCAAATTGCAAATCATTAAAACTGCAATTATATATTTGGCCAAACTTTCAATTGCTTTGATACATCAATTTTGTATTGATTAGCAAGTTCTGTTTGAGCATTCTTTTGAATGTTTCTAAGCTTGCCGATGCTCTTATGTGAATCCTAAACAGCCTTTAAAGTCTCAAACCGCTTTGTTCAAGTTGAACAGAGCTATTGGTACATGTAAGTGTGCTTCCCAGTTGTGATGAAAATTTGTCATAAGACTTATTCATGTGTAAATTAAAATATGAATTTTTTTGCAATGGAAAATCCTATTTTTTCAAAAACATTAAAATTCTTCCCATGTATACGAGTTCGTTAGTTACTTAAAAAATACATTACGCATTACAACGCAACTTTGAATCTTGCAAGCTCGTTAATTTCTTTAAATTTGCTTTACAAACGTGTGTTCTGAGATAATATCGCAATGTTTTAAGATATGAAATTACGATTTTCTAATGAGCAACTTATAAGATAACATGATATTATTGTAAAAATTTTATTGTTCTACTAATTAAATGCAATGTTACTATTAAATTTTAAACATTTTCATAATAAAATTCAAATTAGTTTCCATTTTGCGTTGTTCCAAAAAATTGGTTTGCTAAAGAAGTACTTTGCAAGTGCGTATAGTTCTTACAAAGTGCGTGTAAATTTGGCGTTTCAAATTATTCACGCACTAGTTAACATGGGTAGTATTCACATAATAAAGTTGTCTAAGGTCCAGGACAGTATCAACGAACCTCAACTCCTTGTCTTGTGTTAATAAACCACCCAAGTACTTCAGTCCGGGCGCGCCCTTCCCAAAGTAAGAAATTGTTACACCATAAATGATTTTCTATCCAGCTTCGTAGCACTGATGATCGTAATTTACAATTTCCAATAATTGTGCAAGTGTTAATTGGAATTTTAGTTTTTGCAAAACATCTTGTATCAATTATATTGAGTGTTTAATTTTTCATCGAAACCATTACAAATTGTCAAAAATTCCTGTGTTAACTGGTATATTATTATACTATCCTACTTTTGTGAATATACAAAATGTATTCCACAATCTATTGAAGAACACATGTTAAATTTCATATATCTATTTAAGTAACTTGTTCCTTTAGTGCACCCATAATAATCTTACCATATTTGTTACAATAGAAATAGATGCAAAGGACTGGACCATGACAGAAATATTCAAATAGGACAAAACCAGTACGGGCTAGGGACAAAAATGTGTAATCCGCAGCTTTGTATTTTTTCAATGAAGCTTGTAAATTCAGGCTAGTTACTGTGTCATTATCTCGTTCATCACTAATCTATTAGTTTCTAAATATGATTTGATATTACGGATGGTCCTTGTTAAATTTTCTGTTTCTATTAATTGATGTATGTATCTAACTATTGCACAATTTTTTGTTGCATATTGAAGAATTCCTACGTTTTCCACATGGGGTGTGATATCATTGCTACATAAACTGAATCTAATGGGGTTCATTACTGTACCTTGTGGTACAATATTTATCGTTCTCAACGATTTTGTTATAACATGGTGTTCAAATGAATACTGCTAGGAATGATCAATGCCCGAACTATATGCAATTCAAACATTGCATTTCTTTTATTGGTAATAAAAATCGAAGGTTCTTGCATACAGCTGCCCTTCACTTGATAAATGTCGTGAAGACTTCAGTAAAATAAAAAATTTATAAAATTCCAAATTACTTGTAATTTTAAGATTTCTAAATATTATATTTATATCATGAATTATAAAAGTATTTGCAGGAATCATCTGCTTTATTTGTATTTTCAGAAACTGAATCTTGTAATGAAATAAATGTCTGTATTTTTTCGTGTTTCATACTTAAATATATGAATGATGATTTTTAGTCTTTTATGGTTATTTGAAACTCTGTTTTATCACTAAACAAAAAGCGTATGCATTTTTACGTATATAATCTATAATTTCAAAGTTTTTTAATTTTGCTTTTATGTGAATACCGAGCAGCAGCCAAAACTCTTGTGGTGAACAGATATGCGACAGTAAGCAAAATTATATTGTTAAGTCAACCCAATACAATAACATTTTAGTTTACATTAATTGACGACTAAATTTGCCTTTGCTGGTAAAAAGAATTGTTAAATTAGATTAAAATAGAATTGAATTGCTGTAAGGCAATAATGGAAAAAAACTTCAAATAACAATAATATAAAATGGAAAGTTTTAAATTATATATGTTTTCTAAGAAATCTCTTGGTAGTGAAGCACTTCAATTCAATGATTTCCAATATACAGAATATCTCCCAACATATATTTTATACGTTGATTTTCACCCTTTTATTAATATTTTACAAATTTAATTGAATATATAAATCACAAATGTTAGCTAAAAACTCAATAACTTGGAATCTGATGAAAAAATTCTCCTGACTTGAATCCCTGTAGGATTTTTAAAAGACAAATTTTATCAGAGACGTCCCCAATCTATTGCTGAATTGAAATTGCTTATTGCGCAAAAAAAAATAAAGAGAGAAGAACATGTATTCAAAAATTGATCATTTCAGCGGAATCTTAAAATCTAGCTTAAAGGGCCGAAATTTCAGCATTCAAATTTGGTAATTACTAAGTTGACAGAAACATCGCACCCTTCACTAGTTTTTTAATAGTGTCTGTGCTTCAGCTAATCTCCCCCTGACTCTCAAAACTCCAACTGCTATTGACTAATTTTCCTCATCCTCGCGTTTCAAGAAATCCCTGCTGTATTTCCTCTTCGCTGAACCGTTCTCTCGATTTGCTTACTGATCCATTTGCTCCTGCTTCATTTTCTGTGACTGTCCTCGTTGCAGAAAAACTTGATTTCTATTCATTTGTATTGCTTGCCTTTGCTGGCCTAAAAAAGTTTTTTATTATGATTATATGTTATCATTTCTAACGTGTCTTGTCTTAGTTATAAATGTCAATCATTTACGTGGGAAACTCGTACAATCTTGTTATAAAACGCACAGTAACCTTGGATTCTATCTACCTTTTAATGTTTTGAAGAATAGATTTATGTAATGATTTGATTTATAAAAGATTGCAAGTTATTTTCTTAAGACAAATATATTTATTTAAGGTCTGGTAAAGCTAAATCAAAGCACATATTTTCAAATCAAAGAGCAATTCTCTTAATCATTAACTTCGAAATCGTCAATGATTAAATCGATTGGACATTAGATATCATTCATCAATGCAGTAGAAATGGGTTGTCAATTGCTTAGACGTTTAAAAGATTTATTGTTTATTATTTAGGGCTATGCATTTTAAAGCTTTATGCGACTTGAGTAAAATTTTAATTACTAGTCTGAGACAAGATAATTGGAAAAAACCTATTTGAAAGTAAAGTTGAGCGATTCCTAATAACCTAAGATCAAAGATCTAAACAAGGCGACCTCTCCACCTCATTCTTATAAGTGTTTTTAATATTTTTAAAGAGTACTCGAACATTTGGAATGAAAACTAAGGGTTTCAATTTCTATTTACAAATAATTCCTATGACATTTCTTCTTTGCCTCATTTTTTGCATCTTTCTTTAATATCAGAATATATTGTTTTTGAATTTGGCAGTTCCCTTCTTTTAATCTTATAATCCCTCTGATCAATTTAAATGATCAAACCGTTTTTTTTCATTGTATTAAACAATTATTTTCAAGCCTACTAATAGTTATTGAATGTGCTCGAGTGTAATGTTGAAAATTTTTAGCAAAGTGTGTAGTAGTGCTCGAAATGCTTGAAAAGATTAACTATTTTTCTTTGAAAATTTCGAATTTTTAATGTTTAAATAACTAATATTCAGGCAATCAGGAGTTTGAAAGCCTCCGGGACCAGTTGAGGGGTAAACTATAGGAGACAGCGTACATCGAAGTAACCATGAGCTGCAGCCTACAAATATAACTGAGAAGACAATTCTTTATCCTGTGGTACTTTTAGATATTGGATATCTTTATTTGTTCTTGAGTTGTGACCAATTGACATTTTTACCAAGAACAATGGAAAATCTAAAATGAATTCCTGGACAGTTTGGAGTTAAAAATATTTTGATATTTAAGTAAATCTTAGCTATTTCGATAAAAAAAACTCATGGTATTATACATAATATGCACCCAACATTCTTACATGGTATTTACTGTCCAAATTTGCTTGAAAGAATTGAAAGTTTAGTGTATTTCTATAATGCTTTACTAATAGACGTCATTATTTGAGTACAGCATTGATGCTAATTTCTTTCAAAGTATTGCAACTGGAGCGATTGGCATATGTCAATTAACTTAGGATCATCACTTGTAATTGCATATGTGTATATAAACTAGTCTAGCCTCAAACAATGTCTAATCAAAATTTTCTTTACATAAGTGAAAATTTTTCAAGCATATAATATCAAACTTTGATGTTATATTTTGCTTAATTAGATGAGTATTACAAATTGGTGAACATTTTAGGATAAAAAATATGGAATAGTGAAAAGTATTTAAATATTCGGATTTCATTAGAAGCATATATTTTTGCAGCGGATCACGGGAGGGTTGATCGCACCAAGTACTCAAAAAATTACATACGAGGGTGAGTCAAAAAGTAATGATAATATCTATGCCATTTGAAAAATTTAAGTAGAAGG
Organism: Hofstenia miamia; assembly: GCA_900660155.1. Lineage (NCBI taxonomy): Eukaryota > Metazoa > Xenacoelomorpha > Acoela > Hofsteniidae > Hofstenia > Hofstenia miamia. The sequence continues at coordinate 1,666,285 of CABFPE010000064.1, read as the reverse complement.
AAAACAAGTTTTGTCTTATTTGAAATAGCTATTCATACCCGTGATTTGAACTGAGTTTGAATTTGCTTACACTGCTGTCAGCCTCTTAAAACTAATTCAAAGTCTAGCGTTTTACGCTATATAAGGTTCAATCAATGGAGAGCACCAAAATTGAAATTCGCAGAAATGTCAAGTTTCTAACGAAACTTGGTTGGAAGCCGGCTGACATCATCAATGCATTGAGCTCTGTCTACGAGGATAGTGCTCCTCCAGATCCCACTGTCTACCGATGGATTTGTGAATTCGAACAGGGCAGAGATTCGGTGGAAGATGAACACAGGAGTGCCAGACCCAGAACGTCCAGATCAGAAGACATCATCATCGCTGTTCTTACTTTATTGAACTCTTACTTTATCATGTTAATGATTTAACGAAAATCATGGTGTAGAAACTTTTTGTCAGAATACAAGATTCTGAAATTATTGTCACTCTTTTATAAAATTATCATTACTTTTTGACTCTCCCTCGTATTCTAAGCTTTGATACTCTTATTCATTTACATTTTTGTTTAGGATTTTTTGTTGGATTTATCGGGTAGACCATAAATAATAATTTTTCAAAATCTAACCTTCAAGAAATCATAGATTGAACAATTATCTTAGTGTTTTTTAATGAAAGAAAACATTAAATTTGATATTACCCAAATGACATTTGCATATAGTGTGGGTTTCTAATTTATGGGATTCGTCCATTAGACATTCAAGATTTTTAATGATTTTTAACACCTGGATAAAAGTGTATTCCTTCAGTAGTAATTTTTTTAATTTTTCTTGTATAATATGCATTAATTTCGTTTTTGATACATTCATTTGTAAGTAAAATATTTTTAGATATTGATTAAGGGAGGCTAGAAAATGGGATGAATTTTTAGCAAAATTTAAAATATCTTTCTGATCCATAGTAAAAAATCTATAAAATTGTAAATGACAATCATATACCTAATATTGCCATGAATTCTTTAAATATAATTATGAAAGAACATAATTGTAAAAGGTATATAAGATTGGACCAAGAATAGACTCTTGAGGAACACTAGCAGACAGATGGAATGATATCTCTTTAAATCCAATTTTGTGTAAGATTTTGATCATAATATCATAGTTGATATTTTCAAAAACAGCATTTTGGTCAATAAGAATTATAATTGCACATTTTCCGTTGTCAAGGGCAAGAATAATATCATCAAATGCATTGATTAATGCAGTTTCAACTGAGAATCGTTTTTTTACATGCAGATTGAAATTGTGGTAGTAAATTATTTTGATTAATATATGAAATAATTTGGCTTGCAACAGCTGCCTCAATGAGCTTCCCAACGTAACATATATTTGACATCTGAAATTTGAAAAAAAAAGTGCTCTAAATGAGGTTTCTTTAAAGGGGTTCTGAGAGGGATTACTTAGCTGCATTGGGGTATAACTCCACTGGCAAGTGCTAAATTTATAATGTTTAAAAGAGGCATTATAGTACAATACGTATTTTCATTTTAATAAATGCTCTGTTTATCCTCACGTTTTCAAATGATTAGGTTAGGAATTGTTCTATAATTATCTTTATTTCTTTCATTTTGTGATTTTTTTATATATTCTTTCCTATGTTCGTCTTTGTGTTTTCAATGCTTTCATTCAAATTTGAAGTTTCACTAAATATCAATACTATTGCAACAAAGATAATGTTAGAATGACATTGAGTTTATCTCGATTATTGTTCAACTCTCCTATATGATGCATATGGTCTTTGCTAAAATGTAACCTCCGAAATTTTTTTCACAGCTTACTAAAATGTCAGATATCAATTAACCCAACCTCATATTGTTGATTTGCGAGTTGTTTCGCAAATGATACTTAGGCCCGAAACGCACGATGATTATTTCTGCGCGGCATTCCTGAGATAGTTGGTTGTGATTAAAATATTCACTGTTTTTTCGCTATTAAATTAAATAAGCGGGTAAATAATCATCGGTTGTTTGCAAATTATTTTAAAGCACAACTAGTTATCTCAGGAATTCCGCGCGGAAATAATAATCGTGTGTTTCGGGCCTTAAGAAAGGTCACCTCACTGCTGCATAAATGTCATTCCATTCCGTCAGTATTACGAATGTCTGCGCGCAACTTAGACAATAGCATCTATTTGTCGTATTGATGGTAATAATGCATCAGCCAATGAATAAATAATGATGACTACAATGAAGCCGTTGTCACATTGTAATTTATAAAGCTCATAAATGAGATGGGATTTCAATAGCCATTGTCATACAAATTTGTGGTAAGATTCCGCTTTCAGAAACTAATAAACGGACGTCATCAAATTTTATTGGATTTTCAGAATTCTTTTATAAGGCGACATGATCTTCACCGTTGAGTGATTTCTCATAGCTATGCCAATAATTGATTTATTAGTCATACCTTTTAAGTATTTGTAAAGGAAATAGTCAGAAGATATATTTTCCACAATTCAATTAAAATATAAATTCATTATATTTCTGCCAAAATATTCATGTATATTAATTAGATTATATAACACGGTTTCTTATATTACGTTTAAGATTCTCTTCCAAAAATGATCTAGGCTTAAGTTAATCTACTCCATTGAGTGAAAACAAGTGGGGAGCCTTTGTTTAAAGGAGACTTGAATTTAATGCCCTTTAAATGAAATGTTCTGTTCAGATATATTGTAAGTTACTGAGTTTCATAATAAAGTAAATAGTTTAATGTACCAAATTATGAGCCTATTAAAAATCTAGGCATATAAGCATTTGCTAGAAGCATTATATTGCTTAGGCATATACATGCACTATCTTGCAATCATATACCAAACACTTTCAAAAATTGATATATTCTTATTAATTAACTAGTGGAGAATTTCTGTACATGATAATGTAAATATGTTTTTTTATTGAAATACCCCAGTGTTTTAAGCAGTCTTACTTTTCCTTTTAAATGGAAAAATTCTAATATTAACAGTATGAATCTTGTATTGCTTGCCAAATTTACGGTAGCTGCCCTTAGTTCAGAATCTCTTTGGATAAATTTTACAATAAAAAATGTCTGGATTAGTTCTAAACGCAGTCAATGATAACTTTTAGATAAAATTCATTTTTCCCCATATCATTTTTGATATTTCTTTCTTAAGTTGATATTATGATTTAAGGAAGCATACCAGAATTTCTAAAAAAATTAGGAATAGAAAATTTTATATAGATGTGATCACTGAAAATGTTAAACTGAAATTTAATGCCATCTAGTGTTATGAATTGCAGTTGTTTGTATCACTGCTTTTAAATGTTTGGACATTAAATGTAAAAAATATATTATATGGATGCATTTGTAGATCGCTGTCACTAACAAATACTAAGGTGAAGTCGCTAATTCAAAAATGTTGCTTGGAAAATATTGGGTTTCATTGTTTTGAAATAAGTGTTTTCGATTGTATAGAATGCAGGAAACGTCCAATATTCGCAGTCAAATGGATTAAACAAAATAGTAATTGGCAACAGCTTTACAGACTAACTATCATTGTTATGATTCTTAAAATGCAACAGTGGATAGGCAGATTTCTAGTTGTCAAAGTTGAAACATCGACGGCAAACGTTTCTAAAAATTTCCTACATTATTATTCAGTAATTCAAGAAATATCCAAATTTGTAAAATTAACATGAATACTGACAAAAAAAATTGATATATGCAAACATGAGATTTCTGTCATTATCACATCATAAGAATCACGAATGTACGGCATTCTTTCAGATCTTACAGAAGTGATTAGCAATTTTGTATATTTCTGTAAAGGCGTCTGTATGTTTGAGATGAAATTGTTAATACTAAAATTTCCTTTGAATAAGTGAAAGTATTTACTTTTCTGAAAAAAGTAAGAGTTTATTTAAACCATGAAAATTCCTAAGAGATTTCTGTAAAAAGAATATTTGCTTCAGACCAACACTGAAGACAACCTTTTGGATTAATCCTGATTGATTTTAATTTTTGTACAAAAGAAAATCTGTTATTGCTTGGAGTTTTGAAAGCATAGTTTACACTTTATTAAGTTGTTATTCCTTTTTATTGAAATTCTGAATCTCAACTGCTAGCTTTTAAACGTCATTGTTTCCATTAACATAAATTGTATGCTTGTTACCAGGAATTTGAATTATCAAATATTTTAAAACATGTTGTCACTTGAGAATCATGTTGGCGCTTTGAGAATCATTTTAAAAAACACTTTTTTTCAAAGCTTCATGCAAAAGGAAAAAGAATTCCAAACATAGGCTTCAATGGAATCATCAATTTATATAAAAGTTGGTCTTGATTTGTGGTATCTGAATTTCTAAGTAAATAAAATGTTTGTTACAAAATTGGTCTCTGATTTTAACGGTTTTTTATCTACAAAATTAAAATTTTGTAATAGATAAAGCAGGCATTTCTGATGAAGTTATGGTACAATCTACAATTAAACAAATTGAAAGTTGAATTGAATAGAATATCACACTCCACTTCAATTTAATATCAGGCAAATTTGTGTGGACACGAGCCATAGCTATAGACTCATCATTGCATATTGCAATAAACTCAATAAACTTATTTCAATTTCACTGAATGTTTATGTAACTAAATTTTAAATGATTAATTACAGCATAGAAATAGACATTGTGGATGTCTGTGCCTACTAGTAGATACAATTAGTGTACTAAATTTGATGCTCATAGGGTTCAAACATGCAGTTCACGGAAGAAGGTTTGTACATAAAAGAGGTTGGCTTGAACTTACAAGGACAAGCTGTTTGTATTGGATCCAACTACCTGGGCTCAGACTCCAAAACGGTTAATATTATTGTTAATGCAGGGTTATCAAAAGAACAGAAGGCTGGTATAATTGGTGGGATATTGTTTGTTGTCATTTTTCTATGCTGCCCCACGTGCTGCTCAATTATGTACTGTAGGTAAGTGATTTTGCAACTATGCATCTGAAATTCAATTGAAGAGTAGTTTTGACATGTTTCATGATCCTACCGAATTAGATATGATATATATGCATATTATATATATATATATATATATAGTTATGCTCCAATCAGTTTGAAATCTAGAGTTAAAAGTATTTTTGAAATTTTTCATCTGCATGTATATTAGATATAAACGTGCTAAGAAACGGGAAGAGCGCGAAAGAATGTCGTTTGGTCAAATGATGAAAACCAACACATGTGAAGAAATCGCCAACGATCTCTATTTTTCAGGAACAAATCTCTATGACAACAATGCCACAGTGATGTCTGAGCGCAGCAATTCATCACACGGAAATATGTCTCCATCTACATTCATGCATCACGACCCATACATCAATGGTGATATCCATCAGGTATATTATGTATTGCCTTGCTCTGCGCTTATCCAAATTTTTAGCAAACAACGGAAAATTTGTATAAACTTAAACCATGTGATTTTGCTATTGGTTCTTGCTTTCTGTGTGTAAATATGCTTATCCGTTTGTTTGTAAATTGAATTTTCTCAAGTCCGATTATGGTGACTAGGTATACATGTTGTCCAAGAAATAACTGAACACAGAAATTCTAATAACTTGCTACAAGGCCTCACTATAATACATTCTTACCCATGTACTTTGAATATTATGAAGCAATAAAAGTCTCTGTTTAATAGAAGACGTATCAGAACTTCCATCAAAGAATAATTAAACGGGTGTATTTTTCGCATGAAAGCATGCACAAAGTTGCATTCGCAAAGAGCAATGGGTAAATGCTTTCTTAAGACGTTTTTGTCGACTTCAGCAAGGCTGATAGGATTCGTTGTTCGTTGGTCGATGCTGCGCTTTTTCCAAAGAAACACAGAAGTCAACTGTAGCATCTCCGAATAGAATTACTTAAATTTTTAAAATTAGCACCAATGAAATAATAATAGCCCTTTTGCCTTTGAATCTTTCTAAGACAAGTCAAATTTGAAGATTTTCTATGGTTTAATCAAAAGTAAACATTAAGTGTGATTTTTAAGTGAAACAAGCTATGAATGTAACTGAAAAAACTACTATTTAACTCCTATGAGATTGATACCAGATAGGATGATTTATTGCAATTTTATTATACTCAGTTGTTTCTGGAGCACCTTATGTAATGTAGATGATAAAATAATGTAAGCAAGTAAAACATTTATTAATTGTTAATCTAAATAGCAAAACTAGCTACAAATATTAAGGTAATTAACATTGAAATTATATTGTAAATTGCAAGATAATAGTTTCCTATGTAATGGCTTTAGCTGACCACAATCCTATACAACTACTTACTTGCATTTGTGTATTATTTTGTACAATAATACAATTATTTCATAATTGACATGCTTAGATTATGCAGATTGCAAATATTCTTTTTTTTCAAAATTATTTAGCGAGAACATTTTAAGTAATTAAACTCGCTAGAATTTTTCGCATTTGAATGTAATTGAATTTTATGTAAAACGAGATGGCGTTGAAATGAAATTAACTGAACTGAGATTTAATAAACTTTCAAGATTATACCGAAACCTACGGTATTCATGAAATCGTCAATCTTTTTGATAATTTTATAACTTAAAATTTTCTTGTGACTATTAAATTTGATTTTATTGAATTTTATGAATGACGGAACTGGGATTTTTTAGAAAATATTAAATAGATATAATATCAAAAACATTAATATATAGTAGGTGTACTTTGTGTTACTAAATTCTCCAGCTTTGGTTTAATTAAGTTGATAGCCGAAAAGAAGGTTTATATCACAACTTACACAGTTGACCCTCTCTATAAATCACTTAATTTTAAACATAAAATGTTGGGTTCTGTGAAGTATTGATTTGAAATAGGTTTTTGATGGAATCAAAGATAATTGAATATTAATGATGAATTAGCAACATAATCAATATATAGAATCATAAAGCACTCTGAAATTTATTTCCAACAAAAACTTTGTTTTGTGGTGTCTTAGTTGCCTCATTATAATGCATAAAATTTAACTAATTGATTGGCAATCTTATTAATGCTTGAAATAGAATGTGAACTTAGAAATCTTTTCAAGTTTGTCGTAGCAGCAGATAGCAAATAAGCGTCTTGAAGAACAGAAAAGTCTAGAGGTTACATAAAAACAAATCCAAAGAGGCATCTTCATCTCGAAGCTAATTATTGAGAACACAGCTGTGTTCTCAACATTTGAGTTTAACTGAGACACATAATTTGTGCTAACAAGCTTTTAGCACGGACTGTATAACTATCAAGACTGTACTTACCAAAACTAAGACTGTTTCCCCGATTGGAAGGATGTTGCCAAACTAAACCAGAAGGCAATTGCATGCTTATGCAAGTATTAATAGCGGCAATTTTAAAACACAAAATAATCATACATGAACATTTCAAAATATTTATTTAGATTCCCCTGTCATGAGTAGTAAAACTTCGATACTTAATTCAATATTGTAGGTGAGCCACTGATAAGTATAGTGCTATGAATTTACTTCCCTGAATCCCATTATTTTACTAAATGTATTAAAGGGTCTATTCAAAAGAAAATTTGATTTAATATTTATATTTGTAAATGTAATTGACAATACAATACCTTTGCTTTTCCCGAACTTAAACATAAATTTCATCTTAACTTTAAACAGCCTAGCGTCTGTTTTAAAGAACAAAACGTTTTTCCACAATTACAAAGAATTTTCTCCAAGCCTATTTCCAAATTTGAAAATCTTGGGGCATGGGTAGGTCTATTGGGGAACATACATTAATGCAATGTTGAAAATTTCTATTAAAGCTTATTTGCTGTGGCAGAGACTGTTGAATAGTATAACAAGTTTTCTTAGAAATTTTCGAATTTTTGAAAAAAATTAAAATTTTCTCCATACTTAGTGTTAATGTATTTATAAGGTTTTGAGACCCTGGAGGCAACAAAGAACTTTGACTGTTTCTTAATGTGTGCAAAGATATTCCAAACCCATTGAGGCTTGCCGTGCGCAAAGTCAGAGGTCACTTTCCTCTATCATGTGGTGCTTTCAAATGGAGCACACCCTTAATAGTTCTTGAGCTATAAGCGTTTAAATGTTTTTGTAACATCATGAAAATTTTTTAAAAATCACCAGGCTGCTTAAGCTTAAATTTAAGAAATTTTTTTATGAATTTTCTCCAAATTCTTCTAAGTAATTATTTTTTTTTAAATATGTCCAGAGATGGTCACAGGCCGAATTTTTCAGTCCCAGCCCGGCCCGTCAGATATTATTTCAAGTACGTATTCGGAACTTGTTGGCATTATTGTAGCCTGTTTTCGGCCTGTTTATTGATCTATTTTAACGCATTAATTTTAAGAAATATCCGTTCATGATCTTTAATCATCTACGCGATTATGTGCTAGGATGTTGTAAATGGGGCCCATCAAGAATTGTGTGCAAGCGTAAGAGACGGGGGTTTGAATGTATTGTCCCAGTCCCATATTAGTCCTAGTCCTATATAACTAAATTTTCCCAGTAAATACTATTTTTTGATCATGTAGAACTCTACTTTTTTCAAGTCTTAATTGCTAATGTTCGATGCAAGTATTAAACCTCTGCCCAACTTCAGAGGGGAATTTCCTTTATTGATTAATGGCCTCTTATTACAAGCGTAATATATGCACAATGCAGCGCACTAATCTTGAAAAATTATTAATTATCCATGCTATTTATGCTGATACATATTATGGCGCAATCCTATGAAAATTTTGAAAAAATTAATTACATCTTGAAAAATATTTACATGGATATGAGTGTGCATTATTGAGAGTTTACATTGCTGCATTTCTTTAATAGATGCTTTTCTTGTTTTGTGTAAATTATATTTCTAAAGATTTATGGTCAAGTCATTTATTTAGGCTTTTGTCGAAGGCTATCGTAATAGTGTAAAACTGAAATCGCACAACACTGCAACCAGAACCAGATCTGACCAATCACAGTATGGAACTGCAAGAATGCTAGAGAGTAATTCAATAAACGGTAATCCACCCTTCCCTGATTCCAGTTCTCCACACTCAACAGTTAGCTCAGCACTTTTCAACATGTTAGATAACAGACAACCAAATCATCAGAAGTCCTACCAAAAACGCAAGCGATCATCAATGAATCGCCACTCTAACAGTTACGCCGACCCTGTTTGTAGCAGAATTGTTTCTCTATGACTTGTATCTGTAATTTTTAAATTATATTGTTAATTTCAATAATTTTAGATGCCTTAGAAAAACACCGTGCATAAAGTTCTGTATCACTTAACTCGGTGCCAATCGCAATAACGAATGAATATTTTTATATTTTCAAATTTCTAGAAGAAATTTTCAACTTTTTAAAAACAATTGACATTTTGTTTCATTTCTCCATTTCAGCAATCTGTTTCTATTTCTTTCAACATACTGTTAAAATTGATGCCTTCAACTGCATTAAATGTTTTACAAAATATATATCCAACCAAGCAATTGTTTTGGCAGAAGCTGTGTGAAATAAGTACAGAGCTGGTTGGGATACAGTTTTCTATACCTTTTATACTTTCTACCTCAATTCGAAATTTTATTTGCTTGTTTAAGATTTGATGAATGAATATTTTTGTAAAAGTGTTATATTTTTTATTATTTGAAATAAATGATGCAGTATGTATATAGAGTACTTTGCCTTTTTACACACCCATTTTGTATACTAATTTATATTTTCCATGACTGCCCTATTAATATATTCTTGAGAAAACAAATAGTTAGAAAAAAAGAAAATATCCCTTGACAACGGTATGCAAAAGTTGAAATTTCTAATATCACCATGGTGTGTTTTCAAGTATAAAATAAATATTATTCATCGCTAAAGAAATTTTTTATTTAAATTCTTTCACATTTCAACATAAAAAATTTGAATTATTAACAGATGTTATCTACTTAGATTTGTAATGAGTTGGGATGATTCCATATTTTCGTTTTAATTAGAGTTAGGCTGCTTTCCTTACTGAATCATTGGTTTGAGATGGGATTGTGTCGTCTATATATTTGTACTCTGAGAGCGCAACAGAGTATAAAAGCGTCAATATATTACAAATAAAAAAGAACATGTTTTGCTTATGTGAAGAAACCCCTCTTTGAAAACAATGATTAATCCACTGTAGAATACTCTTATTTTTAATTGAATTTTGGGAAATGAAAATATTTTTATACATTCACAAGTTTATGAGCCACTGCAGTAAGAACGTAGTCCGCACAGGTAAATTTAATCTGAATAGTAGTCTCAATGGATGATGTCAAGGGCATCTTAATGTGCTTCGCAAATGTAGATGAACCACACAAAGCAGAACCACAAATGTTTTGGGTCAACCTAACACAGCCCATGGGTTGTATCATACTTCTTGCTCAATCAACTACCCTATGTAATAAACTTATAGCAATAAATATTGCTTGTCTTCATTTTTTATTATTAAAAAGGGGTTTGATTATACATATATGTGCTTCTTTTATATATCATAATATGAAAGTAAGAACATGTAGAAGTAGGAAAATTGTAGTTTAGTCATATTTGAATGCTATTTTGACACAACTTTGAGTTGGGCCAATAACACACTAAAAATTCAATAAAACTTGGGTTGGGGGTTAAGTCCCAATGAAGTGATTGAACTTTGGGTTAGGTTTAAGTAAGTCAACATATCCTGACACATCTACAATTCTGGTTCAAAGCAGTTGAATTGCAAGTTCCAATAATCCATTTTTTCAATATTCAATGCTTAGCTGAATCAAGTAATGAGATTTACATTATGCAAAAGTAATTTCATGGAAATAAGATAACATAAATCATTCAATCCCACATCGAAGTCATCCAATTGTTGAACTCGTTCCCTTTTCTAAGAGGAGTAAATAGGACAAAATATTTGGTCCACGAACAGGAAAATGTTCGTTTATCTACAAACTTCTACTTATGAAAAAATATAAATCTTTTTTTAAATGATATTTTTATTATAATTTCATTTAATTCGACCTGAATTACTTGAGCGTAAATGAAAAGGATTTAAATAATATAATTATGATCATTGCATTGCAAGGAATTCAATAGTGAATTGATATATTTATAAAGTGGTGATTTTCTATGAGAAGAAATACATATGTCTTTTTTGTGATTATGACCATATTTTGAGGGATCGTCAGTCTTTCACTGCAACTGCACTCTTAGTCGACCACCTTTCTTTCTTCTTCAACTGTAACCTTAGGAATTTTTAATTTTTTCAAGTCACAATGTCGTAGACCTCGACAAGAAATGTTCCAAGTTTTCAATTACAATAACTTACGGCTGATGTACTGCGGTCCTCCGCTCTACTATGGCTTGCAGCTCTGCCCATTCCTTGCATGAGAGTGAGAATTCAATATAAGCACATCGTTGTTCTTTTCAAATAATTACTGCTAAATAATTCGTGATATTTAACTAACTAGAAGTATTATATGCAAAAATGTATGTCATCAGTAAGCGCATTTTAGTGTATGCTACTTTATTAGGATCCATCATCAAATGCAATAAAGTATAAATAAAAAGATTTATGAAGTGTATTTAAAAAAATTGAAAGGCATTTTTGTTAAAAATAATTGAAACAAATGATTTCAAGAAACTATACATCAAAATCCTGAATCTGAATTTAAATTCACTTCAACTAAGTCATTGGCTATTAATATCCAATATCATACACATGGCTATTTTTAGCACTAGAATTATGGACATGTGTCGTTTCAAATGAAAACATCATGGCTTAATAATCCTATTGAATTCAATATTTAAAAACTTGTTTCTTTTTGCATAAAACTTGAAAATAAAGAGTTTATTCAAATGATTCTCAGAGAATAACAGTAATTTCAGTTCAAAACAACTAGAAGTCGGATTAAGTCAGCTGAATTTTATGATTTCATTCAAAAACTGCTCTTAAAATTCCAAATATACAGTCATAATCTTCACTGCAAACTACACAAAAAGCTGAGTAAAGTTCTGATTCAGTTCAATTAATTCTAATTACAACACAGCAAATGAACTGGATCGCCATAAATATTCTTCCCAACTGGTTGATTCAGAAGTGAATTTTCACATTCTTTGCATTTGAAACAGCTTTCATGAATGATCTTTGACTTGAATTTTATATATTGTTCTAAAACTTGATGATTATTCATATTTAATTAATGATATTATTATAAAAAATTCACATTAGTGGCATACCAGCTTCACTTTGCCTTGTTTAAAATTGAGAGAGTGATAATATGCCTGGGTTCTTATTCATATAATTTTGTTTTGTATTTTCATAATATATTGAAGAAAACAGTTTCTTTGTAAATTAAATAATATATGTTTGACGTACATTTAATAATAAAATACAATTTAGAAAAATTTCATTTTTAGCTGAGGGTTGTGGCTTTCAGCCTAAGATTAAGTTTTTGATAACAAATAAAAAAAGAGAAATTTTCAGAATTCTGATGAATAAATATCAAAAACTATCTGATATTTTTCTAAGGTTTGAACTAAGAAAGCAATAAAACCAATCAATACCATTAATTCTATTTTTACCCCAGATATAACACTTTCTAACAGAAGCCCGCATTGAGGCACTCAATATTTTATCACTTTCAAATGTAAAAAATTATATAGTTTATGAAAACATACTTCCAACCAATCCTAGTTGGGAAGCAAATAAATACAAGATAAAAATTGATACATATATTGGTAAATATCTGAGCTTATAAATTTATTATGTTAGAGTAGAGAGAATTAATTTATCTGTAATGTAGTAAGACATCTCATCAATGTAGGTGTTGTGATATTAGTATTAATAATACATAAGTATTCTGTAAATTCCGAATGGATCTAAAAGTTCATCCTTCTTGTATTGAGAGTGCACGGATAATGTTTAAGTCTCTTTGTAAAATATTATGAATGTCTGTAACTAATAAACACAATAATATGAGCCTATAATATGTTTGAATGTAATTAGAACATAATGTAATAAGGAAGAAGAAATCGATTTCAGAATGAAATGTAATTTTAGCAATGTTAATAGAGCAAATTCCGATTATTACTTTTCAAATACATTTAAGTGGCTGCAGTAATTGATTTATCTGTATTCGATGCTCAATTATCAAAGCAACAACTTTATCACTAATAGATATTATGCAAATGTCAATGATTTATTAATTTCTATTGATAAGTGTTATTGGACAATTTTCTTTAAGTCATTTATCATAATGAAAGTTACTCAATGAAATTAAATGCATCACTGATTTTGTAATAGCACTTCAATTTAATATATTCTTCATAACTATGTTTAGTCAGCAAGTGTTAACTGCTCAAGAGAATATGCAAGTACTTGCACCGATGTCAATTAAATATGCCAAACAAAAGTATTGTGTGAAATCCTACCAAAATTATTCTTATAATTTGAATGAACAGTGAGTCCAATAGCATTAATATATTTTGCAGGACACAAACTCATGTAGAATGAGCAGTGGCACGATATTGTTGAAACCAGGTTTTTTTTATTTGATGCTGTAAGCTGTTTAAACATATGAAAAAATGTCTTTAACATTGTGCTCATAGTTTAATGGTTGAAGAAGACTAGTCCAATGAAGGCACGGAAACGGGGTCAAACTTTTTGGACCCGACGCAAATTAAATGTGTACACGATCCGTCTTTCTAAGTTTGACACGACTACACTAAAACAAATAAAAATATATAACACATAACTAGCTAGCTAGTAGTGGGAAAATAAATTTTTTGCTATGCAGTGGTTGTCATGGGGCCAAGCAGTTATATGTAGTACCCTTTTCAATTGTTCAATGTAGTATTTAAACCTATACATGTAACCAGCAATTAATATCAACGTTATTGATTAACCCAACATGCCCCGATCAAAAGAAACAACCTTCGACCCGATCCGACTCGGCTGAGCTTTTTATACCTGTTTCTACATCAACCAGTTTGGCTTCTAGGAGGTTCGGCTCCCATGCTGCGATTCTAGGCTGTGGAATTCGCTTTCTGAAGTTGCACGCTGCCTGCGTTCCTATTACCATTGTCAATAGTACTGAGTTTTTGGACTATCTGCTATTTCTTTTCTTTGAACATCTTTTGTAAAGGGCATATCTTGAATTTGAATTTTAGTTCCATTTTGCACAAATGTCTTGACTATTGTTACAATATAATACAATGTCGCTCAGATAAACGTTCCTCTCCAAAGTTCTCATTAAAAAGCTTTTGAATGTTTTTAAAATATCTTCCACCATGAGTATACAGTTTATGGTCTACGAGACCACATAATGATAGCAGTCTCTAGGATGAAAAATGCAGACCCTGGATTTCAGAATACCAATGGAATTAAATGAGACTGGGATCAATAAATTTCTGCACACACAAAGCCTAATGCATGCTACAAAAAAAATTAAAAATGTGTTAGTGTTGTGATTTCACTTCATGTGATTTCATGTTATGTTTATCATGAAACGTTCCCTGTATTGAGCTTACTGGCGTATTTAATTGATAATATAATCAAACTATATTGTATATAAATTGGGTGTGTGTTCAAAAGTATTTAATTCCTGCCCAACTTTGGCTATTAGCATTCAAAATGACTTAATACTCAAAAGCCGAGACACAGCCTTGTCCTGGACATAACCATTTGGTTGGTTTTATTTAATTTATATGGCTTTTATTAGAAAGTTTTGAAAATAAAATTTTTTCATATCTTTTGAAGTGAAATTAGTCTAGAACTTGAATTTGTATTACTACATAGTCTAATCATTCTATTGTCATTTCGTGAGAAACTTGGCATAAACACAATATGAATTACATTTATACAAAAAATGTATAAAATTGTTATTTAAAGTGCAGAATTGATCATTTGACATACATTCCTTAGTGTATTTGAGGTATAAACCTTAAATAAAATTGCACATTTTTATTGATTAACTACATTAAGAGGTTTTAATTTTTAGGGCTCTGAGAAGAACGCTATCATATTTTAACATCTGTCCTATTCGAGCTGCTGCATTTTTTAAAGTCTGTGAGTGAACTCCAGCAAGTAAATTCTTCTTAGCATTAAAGAAATCAGGCATGAAGTTATCAGCACAAAATTGTTTTAGCATTTGAATAAAGCTAGTAAAACATACATCAAGCTTATCTCTTTGCCAACCATGTGAATCAATTTCCTTATCACATAAATGCCACATTGCAGTCTTAATTTGATACGAAGTAAGGAATGAAAGCTTAGATTCATATTGAATAAAAGATTTAAAAATAGCTATTAGCAAGAATCTTTCTCCGCGACCGGCACACTGCATTGCTTGGAGGATCTTTTCTTCACGTTTGTAGTTTAGTGTTATCCAATCTTTAGTAATGGAGAAATCAATTCCCATGTTTTCATCAAGAATGTATGGACAAACGATCGTTGGAAATTTGTTGCCATTTTCCCGTGATTGTTGCTCTTCCATGTCTTCTGCTGATTTGACTTCTTGCTTATTTGAAATCACCGTGAAAATGCATATTTTCCATTGAACTTCGGGTAACTCCAGAAAAATTCTCGATGGACAAAATTCATCTGAAGATGTTTCTTCATTAAATGTTACTGCAATGTAGTTAGGAGTGTCCTTCTTTTTAGTGTTGTAGTCTTCAACTGCATTTCGTAAGGCTGCTCGCATTTTTTCAATAAATGCTAATGGCGATAGAAACTTCCAATCTGGACATCGATAATCCCTCCAATGATCTCTTGAATCCCCTTCTTTGTAATATGGCAGCTTGACCATAAAATAACTTGGGATTTTAGCCGCCTTGAAAACAAATTTTTCCTTAACAACAATATCATAATGAAAAATCACATCTGCAACTTTATGTAAGGGGTGAATTGTTCCATCTGAAATACTTCCAAAGACACATGTTGACTTCAAATAAAATGGAAATGGCGCCATTTTGTTTAAGTGAGGTAATAACGCGGATATAGCATTTTCCACATAAACTTGAATTCTTAAAACATTTTCAGTCTTTTCTCTGGCGGTTCGTTTGTGAAAGGTCTCCAGATAGCCCCTAAGGGACTCTTCGCTGATGAATGTTTTCTCACCGTATCTTGTAAATAGCTCCATCACACATTACGTTTGTCTTTTGTGAATGATTTGAAAATTGGCTCGCATCATGCTTAGCTTTACAAATATTTTAAATTCAATTAGTGGCTCTCTCTTACTTTGATGCGTTTATACAACTGTAGCAGGTGGAACGGAATCGCATCAGAGGCGTTATTTGTGATATTTATAGTACATAAATATCATTCGGACTTGTTAAGTGCGCACTTGATTTGCTTTTTACTTATCACATTTATGGCACGAATTTATGACAGATTTAATCTGTACATAATAAAATATACTATAAACGCTATTACGTACTATTTACTATAATTGTTTTATACGAGAAAGTAATGTCAGTCAAAATTGCTTATAATTAATTCTTGAGATTTCATCAAATTGCAATGCAGTAAATTCAAAATTTTAGTATTGAAAATTACATACAAAAGAGTCCGTTAGTTTATTAAACGTTCTTACACAGAGCGTATACTGGTGGATATACATAGAATCTCATGGTAAAACAAGGTTCATTTTAGAGGACATGGTCTCGGGGCAAAATACGAGCTACAACCAAAATAGAGAACCTACAATAAAAAGTCCTTGTCGTAATAATGTGGGTTACGGCCATTCTTTGCTTGCAAAAGAATTGTTTTACAACGATAATTGCATGCTATTCTATAGTGTACCAGGTTATCAAATCTTAGATTACTAATGAAATTGAAGAAAAAATGTGCTATAGATAAAAACTATGAGGAGTCAACGTTTGAGTATTAAGAAATTAATGCTACTGAAATGAATTATTTCTTAACTTAATGATTAACCCTAAAGTGTCCATTGTATTTTTAAGGGCATAAACCATTTACTCCACAATTTCAGACAATTTTTTCTTGGAAATTTTACACATCTATGGGTAAGTGTGCTTTCCTGTTTTGTTGTGGTGAAAATTGGTGGTAAAAATTATTGGTGGCTTTGAAATACATGAAGATATTAACTTTTTTGCAAAAACTTTCAAAGGTCTTCCCATGCCTAGTATGGGTCTAAAACCCATAGCAGCAACGGTTTGTGCTTCGAATATTGTGTTTTCTGTAAATGTTCCGCCCTAGTCTCACCCACAGTGTAAATTAAGAATGAAAATGAATGAGAAGACGAGACTCTAATCAGTGGTGAGGTAACTTTTTTATTTAGTGAATTATAAGGTTAAAAAAATTTTCGAATCCACAACAAGTTGTGTAAAAAATTTCATTTCTATTTTATTAGAAACTAATATTTATTATTTCCATTTCTTGAAGCATTGCTTAGCGCGAAGTCAATGGCAGTTATCAAATTGTCCCATTGCTCTTCTTAAAGTCGATGCTGTTGCAAATAGGACGACGCAATAGTAAAAACAAGTTATTAAAACTTACCTCAGGTTACTTAGCTTGAAAATGTATGAAACAGTGCACAGAAGAGAAAAAAATTTACCATCTAGTTGGTACAAAGAATTCGCAAACAAAATACAATACATTTTTTAGGCTGCATGGTAATCACAATTCTTTGCAAATTTTGTCTAAGTCATTTATTTTGAACTAACATCACGATCCTACCTAGTAATTGAACAATATTAAACAGCAAAAAGAAATTTAAAAAATTTAAAATGTCAAACATGCTGAACTGTACACAACAAGCTTAAGACTGTTTTGAATGAATGCGCAATGTTTATTAAAATATAAATTCAATTTTTTAATCTTGTCACAATTACAAAATTATATATCTATATAGGGCCTCCACACGGTCGCTTCACAACTTTGGTTTACTTTTTATACACTTATATTAAAATTGGTCAAATAAGCTTAATTGTTTTTAAGCTTAACTAAAACTTTTTATATTTAGTCAACATAAATGACATTATTGACTTAGTTGCCAAGGATACGGAAAAACGACAGTGATTGATGTTCGAAATGAATGACTCGCAAATCAAACAGTAATAGTTGTTTTAGAAGATAATTAATTTAGCTCCGGTCACGTCAATAAATCAACTATTGAATAACACCTTGTAACTCTCAACATCCACTCGCAACAAATGCCAATAGTCTTCGATTCGGTTATTGCATAATGCTAACAGCACATGAAATCGAATTTGGTTACAATTTATTAGCAATTTAAAAGAAATTTTAAATATTTATATGCATATGCATACACATATATGCGGGCACTAAACACAAAATTTTATAATAATTAAAGGACGCTAAATATAAAAAAACATCATTCGGGATCTAAATACTATAGCAGAAGGCTGTGGATACGAGTCCAATAATTTTTTGTAAAAGCATGAAACTCATACATAAGAAATTAGAAGCTTATTTGAAATGCGCAATTTTCAAATTCAAAAAGTAATTAATAAATATTTTAAAAAAAACAAAAAATATATGCAATTTTCGAATTTTTCGCATAGAGTCCTGCAGAATACAAGTGTGGGNATATATATGATCATATAAATATAAATACTTATAACCCTGAATCATATATAAAAAATATAAAAGATTAGGTGTAATATATATTTCACTAAGAAGGAATAGATGTTGTGTGTTTGTGTGGTGTCGGTGTCTTAATATTTTGAACATAAACACTTTGCATATATTTTTTCAAGGCAGCCTAGTACACATGTAGTAGAGCCTAATACAGCCCAGGACGCACTAGTACAGTCTAGTACATACTTAGTAGAGCATATTACAGTATATATATATATATATAGTTAGAAAACCGTTTTTGTTAGGCTGTTGCTTTCTTGGTAACTCTCTATTTCTGAAACGGTTTATTTGTGCAATAACGAAAAAGCCAATTCTTTCCCAAAAAGTAAACTTTTTGCCTAGCAAATTAAATTTTCTGGTAATGCTTATTCAGTTACTTCTTTGCTTACGTTTGAATTTTTATATCTCAAGTTAGTCTGAGACTTTGACAACTCTACGGGGCAGATCGTAATGATTTTACTTTGCAGGGTTTTAAAACAGTCTTATTTCAAAATAACAAGGGAGATCGTTTTACTACTAGCAATGAACTTAAACAACAAGTTCTGAGATTTTGGTCACTCTATTTAGCCACAATTTTCCAAACTTACTTAGTTTTCAAAGTTTATTTTATGCAAAAATTTTTTCTAATTACTAATATTTGTTTAATCTATATGAACACTACAAGGCTTCACTAGCTTTATTTCTTCAAAGATACTCGTTAATATAAAACACAATGCACGTATCTAGACAATGAATGCAAACAAAATACTGGAGATTCTTCTTCTTCCATTATTAGCAATAACGGCTTCAATGAGGATTCGGAAAAATTTTTATGGATCAATAAAAGAAGGGGCTGACATATTTGCCCACTCATTTTTAATGGCAGTCTAAAAAACTTTAAGTTGGGATGAGGAGTCTTGCTGGTCGCCTTCTCCAAAACATCCCACACAGCAAAATCTAGCAGGTTCAAGTCGGGCCTAGAGGGGGGCTAAATGTCAGCAAAACAGAAGTCAACGAAGTTGGTTTTGTAGAACTGTTGCATCTTCTTTGCTGTGTGACATGGGCTACTATCTTGGGTCCTTGCTTAGTTGCCCGTTTTATAGTGGGTCTTCAGCCATGGCAATACATGGTAACTCAGCACTTTGTATTAAGCATTAGCCCTCCATCCCACTTTTTCCCAAGGTTGAAAAAAGTAGGGAGGCATCTTCTTGCCGTTAGCGGCCACGACACGCAGGACCATGATCTGGGATGGATGCTTTGTGTGGAATGTGCCGGTCTTTTTGCCTATTGACAACAACATCTATGGTGAAGATCTTCTCAACAGAGAATACTTTGGCAGTGTTACCAATAAGTCCTGAGATATTGCAGGACTTTTTTTGCACCTTACCAGTCTTTTTTACTTCAAAGACTCAGTCAAGAGGTGCCTTTGTATCCTAACAAATGATTTGTAAGCCAGATTCATTTTTGCAACCAGTTGGACAATACTGTCTTCAAAGAGTCTCCAACTACAGCACAGATCTCTCTTAGAGCAACACTAGCATGCATATATATAT
>CABFPE010000064.1:1601287-1640519 GCA_900660155.1 Hofstenia miamia | reverse complement strand
TATATAATTAAATTCATTCTTGATCTATGGATGCAAAAAATATAAATAGTTTCAGTTGAAAATTTCAAATTAGTGAATGTTTCCAGAGCTTACTGATTGTATATAATTTTATATTTGTTGAAATCAAAATTTTTATTATTTACCAGTACTTAGAGATCATAAATTAAATCACAAATTGGTGCAAATTAGTTTGTTGGTCGAAATATTAAAATATATCTTAACTTTATTGTATACCATATGTGCAAATACACTGTAAAATTTAAGTCTCCTCACAATTATATGATTTTCATTTTTAAAAAAGCTNTAAGTTGGAATTGGGTTGGGCCAAAGGTTAGGTCTGGCCAGGTTTGGGCTGGGCTTGGGCCGGCTTTCCGACACAGCAATTTGGACTGGGCTTGGGACTAATGTTTTAATTTTTATTTGAAATACAAGAAAATATTCCCTTAAAACTTAAACTTTACAAATGACAAAAAACATTCTTTCTAAATTTAATCAGCCCTGCATTGTTGGCTGGTGCAATACCTCTAACATCTAAATTTTTTCTACTACAAGCAAGGAGTGTTGCTGTAAGGCGGTAGGAAGAACCTATGAAACTTGACATATATGATTATTTCAAAAAATAGTATTATTATTATTATAATAACTTTAAATACCAATATTTTTCACTTTCTCGTATTGAGGCCCCCTTGAGTATGCTTAGCGCTTTGTTGCAAGCATACATTTAAAGAGTAATAAACAAAAATACAACATATCTATTTTTAATACCCTTTAAGGAATATATTACATGGATATGCCGGAAAGTTTTTTCCATAAAACATTACATAAATTGCTGTAGCAAGAGAAACATTATAAATGAAATTTAGGTAAAATCTTGTAAAATTTTGATGAAACTCTAGCAGTTTTGTGGAACATGTAAAAATTATAAAAATTAATATAATCACAAATTTCATTTTCACATAGAATGAATTTTTAAGGGATGTTTGGATAAAAGAGTAGCAGAATATAAATGCTCTTGTTGTCATTCCCTAAGGTTTGCTTCCATGCAAACGGCTAATTGCAATAAATCGATTTCAGTGCAAAATTGGTCGTTAAGTTTTGCCATTCCCAGTTAATAAAATATCTAGAGATTAAAAATATTTATAATTCGTTGTCAGTTAACATTACAGTGCTATCAATGGCAAAATTTTTATATGTTTTCCAAAAAGTCTAAGCAAACGATTAAAATATAAGCAGTTTCAGGGGCATATCCAGGATTTTCTGACGGGGGAATCATTGTTATTCCCTAATGCGGATGAAGCCTCGTGAAAAATTTGAAAATATTGAGAAAATAGTCACTAAAAAATGCATTTCACGATCCTAGATTTTAAATTTTTCAATTTTTTACGAAAAATTTTTTGATTTATCCAGTCAAAATTAAATTTGGAAACCTGACGGAGGGGACATTCCACCATGTCCCCCTCCCTGGGTAATGGTTTTTAGCCTCTATGAGGCAAAAGACACGATCAGAGTCCTAAAATAAATAAAATTTGGGCCAAGCTTGGGCCTAAATAACCGACCCAATTACAACTTTGATATATAAATATATATATCCGATTTCAAATTTTGAATATATCAACCTCAATTAAACTGCGATTTTAAACTTCAAATATCTCTAAATTTGTGCTACACAAAAGCGTCGGCAAGAGGCAAGAGTACAAATACAAAGTAAAAAAATTTCGAAGCAAGACAAACAATAAAGACAAGCAATCAAATTTCCCAACAACACATGGGATAGCTCTAGAGAGGGTTTCTATACACGAATAATTTGAATTTGAAATTTTTTTAAAATATTTTTGGAATTGGAATGGCAAATGGAAGAAAATCGCGTTTCCATATGCAGGCCTGTTTTTTTATATTGGGCATTTTTTACTAAATGCATTATGACTGGAAGATTCGATCTGACATAGTTTATACAGTTGTTTATTCCTTGAATTTTTGATGGTATATTCTTTATAACTGATTTTCTGAACAGAACATGCATGATAATTGGTCACTGCTACATGATTTCGATGAGTGCACAAAATTTGCCACATTTACAATACATCTTGACAATGATGATCGCTAATATTCAGAATATTGAGTCGCAATTTAAGTTTTGTAATAAACGTATTGTAGGTGTAACCTTTATAAAAACTTCTTAGTAATTGCTAAAACTATTTGCTTTAGAAGAAAAATTGATGTCATTTCATCAACATTTTTTAATAATTCTTTTTTAAGCAATAAATTATTCATAAATGCACCAAGATCCGACAATTCTTCAAATATTGGAATGTCTGAATGATTAAACGTTTCTAAAATTTTAGTTAATGTTTTACTGTTGATATTCTAAATTTTCCTAGTGCCACTTCTTGGTTTCTTGACTTGATTTACAAAACAAATCAACTTCTATTAATTTTCAGTTTATCAATAATGAGGGCATTCTCTCCCAAGTTCTTGATCTATTTATGACATTAGAAACAAATTTTTATGCTCCCTTTTTATGTAAAGAACCGTCCTTATTGTCAAGAGATTTATATAAAACCACTATTTTATATTTAAAGCATATCTATAAACTACAAATACATAAGACAGAGTTGCATTATAAATCAAATGAAATATTGTGAAAAAATTCAGGGAATAATTATATTCTGAGAACACTCTTTACGGGTATTGTCTTGTTCAAGAAAGTGTTGTTTTAATAAGTCCTTTGGGTTGAATGGTATTTCTAAATTCTAGAGGCATCTTATTAAATAATTTAGATGAATTTTAAAAAATTTTTGTTGTCGACTATTAAATTTTAGTTTACTATTAATGCGCTTGGAATAGTTTTGGTTTTCCAAAGAATATGCTAATGAAATATATGCATGCCAAATACACTATATATTTTGTTGGTTATTCACTTTAAATTCTTTGTAGTATTTAGTTATGTGGGTGTATCTAGGTACATCAACAACTTTTCGATGGCCCAGTTACTCATTTTATCAATTTTGCTCCATAAAGTAGAGTACTGGCCAATTGCAATCAAAGAGCCATAGCTTGTAATACCATAAATGCTTAGGTAGGCAACCTTTTAACAATGAAAGTATTCAGTTGAAACTAGCAAGTCTTCGAACCTTATTTTTCAGAAACTGAAAAATCTAAATTTTGATCAAAATTTACACCGTAGCATATAGCTGTTTTAAAATTCATTATTGAAGCATTGTAAACTTTTAGAGCATGTTTTTTAGATAAGTCTGCTCTTCTTGAAGAATGCTACTACGACATTTTACGATTTATTAAATCATCTACAAACTGCATACATCAATCAATAATGATACAAAGAACAGTTATATTCAAGGCAAGGAACATTGAAGACTGTTTTGGAACACTTTTTTCATTTAGAAAATGAGTCTTAATATCGTTTTTTATTAGTTTTGGAATTTCTTATTTCAATGGGGAGTTCATTTATAACATCACAAGTAGCATTAAAAATGATTGTTTTCCAAAACTATTTTTTATACTTTGCAATTTAATGAAAATCTTGATTCTATCATTGTATGGCAACCGTTGAAATAATTCACTCTTAGAAAAGCCAACATTTTGTTGAATAATGTAGCTGGGACACATATATGGAAGAAGCTAATTCTTTTAAATATTCAGGCATCATTTTTGATTCTCAACTTAATTTCACAAAACAAATAACTAATATTAAGAAAATGGGTATTTCAAATAAGGCTCAGCAATATTGCACAACAGCTTCCAACCACAGAAAAAATTCACACATTAACACAGTCACTTTCTTTAAGGAAACATACTGTATAAAGACATAAATTTACAACTTTTTGGTTAATTCAATGTGCAAATAAAATTGGCTAAAAAATAGCGGTTAATCATATATATAACAGAAATACAGAAATCAAGAAATTAACAAAAACTTTTCTGAATCTACACTACATTATTTATAAAAAACATTAACTACTTTCTCTAAAATATTTAATAATATTGCTCCATACCACAAATCCAACTTTCCATCCTCTAAAATATTGCTTAGACATAATCATAGAACCCTAAAAATTATGCCCCTTACCTATAACAAAATAATGAAAAATTTATTTCTCAACACATCAATAAATAGATGGAATAATCTACCTAAATCTATAGACAAATAAATTAAGAGTATTTAAGAACGGAATAAAAAATACTTCTGTAGTTATTCAAAGGAAAGGCTTTAATAAAATGGCGGGGTTTTAAATTTTACAATAGTGATTATTCAATAGACCGCATCTAATCTCATCAAAATTCGCCATAGCCCCAGCTAGTAATTGTAATTATTTTTGTAGTTTTTATTCTTTATTTGTATTGTGTTTTCCGCTATCATGGACTCTAGAGTGCCTCTAAGGCATGACTTAGCCTGTTATTGCAGCTTGGTTAATATGGTGACATGCAAATATACACGTGTCATCTGCATATTGTATTATGAGGCATTTATTAACGGGATCTTTAATGTCATCCACGAATCTCGCGATTTGTTGGCATGTAATTCGAATACTGATTATCAATTTTTACACATTGCTATTTGTCAGACAAACTACTGATCATTGTACGTGATTCTTTGCTAAATCCATATTTTATCAGTTTTTCGAGAATTATTGAATGGGACATACTATCAAAAGCGTTTGCTAGGTCTAATAATGCAATAGCGAGAGCTTCATTAATATTCATAGCAGCTTTCCATTTTTCTATTGCATATAAATGGGCATCTGTACTTGAGCGGCCTTTTCTGAAACCAAATTGGTGATCGTTCAATAAGTTGTTTTCATTCACATTCGCATATTTGAGTATACAGATTCCTTTCCAAGATCTTTGACAGAACATGTGTTACGGAAATCGGTCGATAATTTCTACAGAGACCTGTGTCGTTATTTTTATACACGAAGGTAACTACAGCGTATTTTAGCAGTTGAGGGAAATAAGAATGCCTGATACAATAATTCAATATGCACGTCAAATGAGTTACTGATGCGTGAATGCAAACTTATAAAGTTTGTTACGTTACTAGGCCCTTTTGATTTTCTGTCGTTTATAAGATTAATATTCTTCAGAACTCCAGCTTCGATAATAAACTTAAAATGAAGTTTATTTTTTATGATTTATGTTGTCCTTATACGGAACTGTTTGACCTAAGTACCTGCCTAAATTTATGAATTCTTCATTGAATGTATTTGCGTTAAGATCTTGTCTCTGATACCTTCCCTATGCTGCTCTTCTTAGTTCTCTTTTTGTAATCTGGTTTTGGTGTTAGAATTTTTCTTCGTTTTCTTTAAAACTAATAGTAAATTTTCATATTTTCGACTGCTTTACATTCAAATGAAACAGTCAAAGATAATGATTAAATCACATGTAACATGGATTATATCGATTAATTGATAAATATCCTTTAATTGATGATATAATGAAACTGGCAAGCGTTTGGAAAAAATTAAACATTTTTGTATGTTAGATTACTAATCCATCATTAACATTTTTCTCAAATCTTTCATGTTCATTTATATCTGTCGAGTTCGGATACCAGATAGAATAATTGAAGTAAATAATTTGAATTTAATAAATGATGGTGAATTTGAAGGTAAATTTTTTCGTATTTGTAGTAATGATACAATTCAATTTTTTACTTCCTTGGGAAATTGGATAAGACCAAGATAAGATATATTAACTCCTAAGTCTTTAAAGTCTAACGAAGTGAATCAACTATTTGGAAAATCATTTATAAAAGCTACAAATATTATTGCAGTTAAGAGTTAATAGAATAGAATCGTGCATTTGATAAAAACTAATAATAAGCGGAAGAATTAAAACTGCTACAAAAAAACAAATTTTTGCATTTCAGATTTTATAAAAAAGAGCAAAATGAAAAAACCTGATATATATTTTTCATAATAATAACCAACTCTAGATGAAACTTCAGGAGTAAGTGAAGTAAATGATTTCTTGAAAAAACTTTCTCAAGTAGAAGTAACGAAGCAATAATGAAGCGATGTTGATATATTCCATTGTCATTTATCATAAGATTTAAAATCTGAAATCTAGATTTGAATTGACATTTTGATGAAAACCTTAATTTCCAAAAATTGTTTTAAAACAATCATACTAGGCTCCTTATAAAATTCTTAAAAGTATTAAAAAACGCTAGGAACCTTAATTAGAAATTAGTTTAAAAAATTGATAATTTATAAATTTATTTACAAGTAACAAATACTATAACAAATCAATAGTTCCTTTAAAAATCATTCCCTTCGCGAATTGCAACTACTGAGCGTTAAATTTAGAGGCGGAAATCAGTTTCGGATTCCACCTAAATACAAAATAATTATCAATTAAATAGATAACGATTTTCGTAATTCACTATTGAAGTTGCATGGATTGATACTAAGAATGGAATATAATTTTGTAACAAATTTACGTGAATCTTACTCATTATATTGAGTAGATATATTAATGATGAAGCGCGCATATAGCAGTAGAATTAGTAAAACCAACAATTATTGCCTCAAACATGGTGAACAATACATAAGACTTTGTTAATGCATTTGAAAATATATTTCTGTTTTTGATTGCTGAATTGATTGAAATCGTAAACAATGAAAACGAGGACGATATTTACCAATATCCAAACAACACTTCCAATAAAATTAATGTTGCTTTAAGTAAGTGCAATGATTCTATTTTAATACAATAAATTTGATACAAGATGGAAACGGCTTCTAGCTGCATTTGCCTGCGCGCCAGGGATGAAATGAAAACGTAATGTTAAAGTTTCTGATATTACAATATGAGTTTCACACCCTTGCTTGTGGAAAAACTGCTTTCACCTATTTTATACATATATATATATATATATATTTGTTGGAAATTATACTACATCATCTATATTATCTTTTAGGGTCAATAACTGGCTTCAGCAATATCAAGTTCCCAAATGGGCGAAGGAAATCTCAAGTTCAGTTGGCTTCCACGCAGTTGGTATCTGCATGTTCTTGTATCCTGTCCAGCTCTAACCATCTGTGAAAACTGCTATTACACAGGTCATGTGCGGTGTTCAAGAACAGTAGAAGAACCACAGTGGCATCGAGATCTATTGAGACACTACGATAATGCTATTCAAGGAAATTCTAGTGATCCTGAGCCACAATCTGAAAATCAATTTCAACAAAGCGAAGTTGTTCCTAAAGAAGTAGAGACCGAAATATCTACAATATATCCTCATATCATTAAAAACTAAATAACGGATGATGGAAACGTAAAGGTAATAGCTGAAACACCCAAGCAGTTATTAAATGAATATATGAGCCAGACTTGTCAACAAGCCGGCATTTCCAAGCTCGGCTCGTTTAAATTTTGGGTAAATTATTTAATAAACGCTTCTTAAATAAGATTATAGGAACGGCATCTGACTGAAAAAATAAGAAAATAAGAAAGTTCTGTATTGTAGCTACTGTAACATAATCGTAATCTAATCATATGTGGTCAAACTAAGAAAAAAGAAGATGAAACTAAGACTGAATATTAAAATAAAATATTAATTGTAAAAAACATATGATTAAGATTAATTAGTCATTTGTAAATTTTTGCAGTAATTTTTGATATTAATTAATTTGGCAAAAAGGCACTAGACCTAAATCGCAATTGCTAATTAAGGCAGAACTGCGTAATTGGCAGACGAAAGAAAATTAAAGCGTTTGAAATTGTAAACAACTGGAAATAGCAGGTACTAGTCAAATATTTGATTGTTTGTTAATTTTTCACTATAAAAATTGTGTAATTGATCATTTTGGTGATGAAGTTAATTTACTGGATTTACTTTACGTTTTTGTATCAGGTTATTTTATTTAATACAATGGAAAGCTAAACGTTCGAGCTCTCGGGTATTCTAGACAGTGGTTCACGACTCCATTTAACGGGTGCATCGTGTATAGCTGGTGCTTACCCGAGATGCTCTTAGGTTAGGTGTAAGAATAGGGGTTTTTACTCGTATTAGCTTTCCTATCGTTCGTTGTCAATATTACCATCTTTATTACATTATGCTATTACATCTAGCTACATTAGGAAACTTCATTATTTGTTTGTATTATATCGAACAGAGTTTATTACGTATGATTACTAGTGGACTGACGGACTATCGATTCATTCCTTTTTCCTGGACCGTATTGATTGTTCATATGTACTCTAGGTTGGCATGTAATTATTTATATGTAAGGTTATTATATGTACGAACTCATAACAAGCTATTGCACTCCGGTTGCGAGATTCCTTTATTAAACAACTTCATTGATAACAAGAACAATCAATACACTAAATTAATAAGGTATCACACATTATCACTATCGTACTCCCACACACACTTCCATTACACTGAGTCATCCGAATTGTGGTTGGTGTCTCTATCGATGTGTCAGTTTCGCATGGAAATACTCGTTGTAGCGTAATTCTTCAATTCCTCTTTTGTGCTTTGTTGCAGGTCGGGTAAGCGTACCCTGTACTTTGTACACTCTGTCTCGTGTCTTGGATCTAAAACCAAAGTCGTTAGTTTCGTATCAATATTAGTTGATGAGATAATAGTTTAATCATGTAACGGCTAAACAATAGAACAGAAAGAATAGAGACAGATACTGGAGTCTGTCACCTACCGTACTATATAAGGAGGAACCAATTGTTACAGCAGCTCCTAAATTAAGCTAAGACTTACTAGTGTGAAGGTTGGCAAGATTCTACAATATATATATTTTTCTCTGATGCTACCTGTAGAGTACACCTATATTTATATAAACACAATTACAGTTATGTTAAATTCTAACTTGCATTTGCATATAAATACAACACTACCATTCCACGCTTATTTGACTTTGACTATGCTTAGCTTACACATCTATCCATAAGACTTTCTAGAAAAGTCTACCCATAGGATATAAGAGTCAAAACTCAAAACCCTAAATTATGACAATATTTGTAAATATAAATTTATCAAAAAAAATGTTTTGAAAAACTATAAGTATATGTAGGTTGGTATTTTGAAAACTTTTTATCGCTTAAGCTGTATGTAAGGGAGTACATTAGGCAATCCCACTCATAAGGAGAGCAGCTCTCATGCCGTTGCATTATTGTTGATCCTCAATTAATAGAATGTAGTAGTTGTGTATTAGCAATAGCTTGTTAAATTGCACATTGGCAACAACTTCTTAAACTACAGTTCACACTAAATGCAACATTCACCTCCGATTTTACAATACTGCCACTCTTGTGAACAGGTACATAGCTTTTTCATGTTAACAATTAAATATTGACTAAAATAAAGTTAAAAATGCTTTGATGTTAACATAAAACTAAATTACATTGACGTAGGAAGATTACCAAAATTCAGAAACTTCCCTATCTTTGATATGCATAAACAGAAAATGCTGTAGTTGACAGTGACAAAAAGAACTCGAACTGGAGAATTTTCTAAACTTTGAAAAGCGATAAAATTTAAACCTGATAATTATATATATATATATATATATGTATAAATGTGTGCTTATATTGTACCATTGTAATTATTAAATATAGGTTGAATATTTGAGCCTAATGTCTCTTATAATTCATCTTACTTAAATAACTTATATGCTTAGCTAATTAAGAACTGCTAATTATCTTGTACTGATGACTTTCCACACCTTTTTGATGTAGGTTATTATTGTTACTGTATCATAACCTACACTCAAGAATTTGTTTTTGTTCAAAAAAGAAGAGATTTTTTACCAAATGGGACTAATTAAGACTTTTTAGATATGGTAGTTAGTCCAAGATTATCAAATGAATTAATTTTTTTTCTATGCTCTGTTTTTTGTTTTTTTTCTTTCTTAATTAACTCGAATGATTTAAAATAATATGCTTACTGCTAATCATTACGTATGTCCCATATTTTTTGTTCAGCAATGCATTACCGTATAGCATGTGCAATGATCAATAATGCTGCTGATTATTATAATGTTGATTACTTTGAAATTTTCTTTTCTGAATATGATCGGTATTTACTAGATTAATTGAATTTGTTTATCCGAAAAATATACCAGATCAGAGGTTTTAATTTTCCTGAAGTTACTAAAAACTATGTTACATGCTGCCGTATCTTCAACGAATTGCCAATAAGATAATAGAGTCATTCATCCATGACTGATATCATTTCGCTTTTGCCAAAATTATAGAATATACCTGTCTTATAAACACACTGAAAAATATTCACTTGACTAAAGCATGGAAATGTGGAGAATACAATAAATTTTGTTTTTGTCGCATCCGCAAACAAAATATTACTGTGGCCTTACACAATATCAAAAATGGTCCATGTTTGTTCTAATCGCTTAGCTTTTGTAATATCGCAGGGATCAGTGCATTCCCGTCGTGACATTAAAATTGTTATAAAAGTGTTCTCTATTTATATCAAATACTTGGTATTATATACAAAATTATTATCAAAATATTTACAACTATAATTAATAGAAATGTGGCATTTACTTAAAATATTTTGTCACAAATATTGCTATTCCACAGCGCATTTTCCTAGGCTTTAAAAACATTTCGATATTTCAGCTCTACTACTTCGATTTATAATAATGAAAGTAACATTTTGTAGCGAAGATAATTATCAATTATAATTGAACATTTGAAACATTGAACGTTCTATCGTTGCAAAATTCCTATGTTTATACATAAAACCTATGTTGAAAAGAAACAGGAATGAAGAACATGACTAAAGATCATCAGCTAATAGAGACGAATGGTGTTCAAACTGGTATGTGAGAAATATTTACAAACCATTGCGCCTACCGCTTGTGACATTGGGCCAATTGAAAATATCACCATCTAATAAAACCTCTTCTCTATGTTCATAGAGACACGAAGAATTTCAAAATATGTTCTTAAAGCCATGTTCAGATGAAGAAATATGTTTAGTAACAATCGGATAAGGTTTATTATGATTCATTTTTTCAAAGCACAAATCACAACAACTTTCAAAGTACACTAATAGGTCAGATCATTGTCTATTAAATATCATATAGAATCCAAATTGAAGATTCGATTCGTATTTTTATATGGATTGAAGTAACATGAGATGCTAGTTAAATAGCAAATATACAAATTTCATGGAAAAGACTCATGCTCACATCCATGAGACCTACTTAGCTGCAATGTATAAACAGGGCTAGATATGAGTCAACCCTAAACAGGCTAACCCATTTTTCTTTCAATGTTTACAAAATTAGGGTATTCAGGCAAATATAATCAAAATTTAATGATGGATCGGCTAAGAAATTTGTCTTTAAACACGAATTGAAATCAAATAGAAATAATTCAATAAAAATAAGACTCCTTTCAGACCAATGTTCCTTGAGAAATATGAGATTTCCCCAGAAAATGTTTTTAATTATCAATAGCATCTTGTCTAGTTGAAGCCAAAATTGTATCATTTTTGACAACTATTGTGTTTTGTAGAGAAATATCCCCAATGGAAAAACAGAAATTCCAGGAATAGATGTGTGGTTTTTCTGTATTATATTCTTCATTATGTGCACAGTTTGTATAAATGTTTTACAAAAACATCGGAAAATAATTTCACACTTTACTTTTATTGATTGGTAGGCTTGCCGTTGTGTGAGTTTTTCACACAACAACCATACAACAGGCACAACACAACACATCAGAGTCATACATGTCTTCCTAAGATATACACTAAAAAGAAGCTAAGGATGCCAAATACTAAGGCATTCTTACACCAAATCTCTTAAGTAACAAAATATACTTTGTCAACACTAGTTATACGTGTACAGGATCAAGAAAATCAAACACGGTGACTGACTTTTTGAATAACATTTTCATCTATTTTCTATTATATTTGTCAAATTGAAATATGTCTAATATATCTATTCAGTATTCAATTTGATTACTAATGGTTAATTTCAGCACATTTAACAGCATTAAATAAATGTAAGAAGCAAATCTTACAAAACTGGGCCTGGACATAGATTGAAAAATTGACCATGGTATGGGAACGAAAATCTGTGGTAACGCAGGTCTCAATTTTCAATATTGTAAACAAAGTTAGTCACTAGGCATTCGATCTTGTTAATATATGCAGGGTCTAATCGGCTTGGGCTGAGATAAGAAATTCCCACCGTTCCTAAATAAATTAGAGTAGTTCATATTTAAGTGAAATTCATATACATGTAAATGATAATGCTTAACTTGGGCATTCTTTACAATGAAATAATTACATTTGATTGGCTATTTGCAATTTAAATTCAGTGTTCCATGATTATTATGATTAATAAATAAATAAATAACTCACTTTATCAAGACTGAGATGCTCTGCCTCTCCCCTCCCCACCTCTAGCTCCCATATCACATGTGATCACGTCATTTAACAGAAACACTTGAGGCCATTGAATTGCTATATTCTTTCTTTAAGAAATGAAGCTATTTGCATATGAAAATTATTTTATAAGTTTTCTAGGGATGTATTAAGTTCGCATTCATAATAATAACTCATAGGATTTTATTTCTTTAATTACATGGCATAAATAGAAATAATGTGCTTACAAATTTGACAGTAATTTTGAAAATAATAAATAATATAATTACATATCAAAGCAAAAATTGTAAACATTGGGACTCTGGATTTTTATGTCCCTAACAACATGTTGTGTTGTGTACATAACAACCAATGGAAAGCCTGTTGATTGCACACTATTTCTAATTTTCAATTAATTTTTGAAATTGCCTTCATTAATATTTAGTGTTATGTTTAGGAGACAATATTAATGGTTTTGAAAAAGAAACATTGGAGTTGAGATTGAGAATAATCTATGTTCCTTGACCCAATCACATTCTCGTTTAGCTGTCTTAGTGATCAGTTTTACTACTCTTGAACAGGTTTTAATGAAGAACTTCCAGATAAGAAACTCCAAGTTCGTTGAGTTAGGCTAAAGATATTCTTTCAGTGAAAACTTAATTTTGATGGTTTGTTCTTTTCAATCAATAAATGTTCAAAAGCTATATGCATTGAAGTTTACTATTTTTAGAAATTTGAAACCTGCAGAACCAATGAGCCATTGCAAATTTAATAATTCTGGATTTAATTATTATATTAACTGTAAGCATCTAACTGCATCATCAAAACAAGAAGAGCAATGAGTATTTCCCAGAATGATGTGACCAGCAATGGTTTCTGAGGTATTACTGTTTGGAAATCATTGAAATTAACATAAAAAGATCTAAAAGTCTTCGATTGATGATTCCTGCAACGTAATGTGTCATTACAACTTTCTATTCTGATATATCATTTACTGGTGTCCTTGCCAAATAGTTCAAAACTAAGATAGATACTCATGCTGTTCACTTAGTCAAATAATCAAAATTTACATAGAAGACTTAGGGTATTGCAACCTAGGTGATAGCAGCTGGTAATGCACCAAATCTGATGAAGCAAAACTAATTAATTACATCAAAATAGTTTTCTTAGTGGAATAATTTTTTGCTTACTTTTCTGATATTGAGTCCATTTCACTATCGCTTATTATTTTGATTTGAAAATTATGAATGTTTATATAATTTCAGAATATGATGGTGATCTAACGATAACCTACGTTTTTCTGAGAATTTTTGGCAATGAGACAATGCTTCTGCGTTTGTTTTTTATCATAGAGAATCTTATCAGCAATGTTTGGTAAAATCATTTGGGTGTTATCAAATCTAGAAATCATCAAACGAAATTGTTAAAGTGCTTTTGAAGTGGAAATTTAATGGTTTGTAGTGTCTAAAGGAACTGATTAATACAGAATGTGCTCAACTTAACCAAGATTTAACAACTGAGATGTCATGCCTGCTGTATAAAAATGGTAATGAACCTTTTGAGACTTGGTGGTACATATATGTAACACCTAAACAAATCCGTTTTTCTAGACTACTATAATTCACAATTAATTTGTATTTTGCATGACTAATCTCATGATAATGGCAAATAAATATACTTAAGTTTCAGAAAAATTGCTAATTGCTGCTCAAACTTTTTGTCTTTTCTACTTGAGCATAATATTCCTGTTTGATCAATCTGATCACTGATTTGGAAATATGAATAATTAAGCGATATCATGTTATTACAAGGGTGTTTTTGTCAACTAATCTTTGTAGAAAATATTATATCAATTCTATTTTCTTGTCAATCATTTTTTGGCAATTTACTCTCTTAAGGGTTACAGATACATATATGTGCTAGCCTAAATTTGTGTCATAGATGCATTTCGAAATTTTACTTTGGTGATATGGTGCTTCCTACCATCTGCTTAATCCAAATCATAGGTACGTATTTACTATGAAAGCAGCCTTCTATTTCCTTTTGAGTTTCAAAGAGTTAAGTTACTTAAGAATTATATCACTCATAAAATGCTCAATATATTGAATTTTTAATAGGGTTTGCCAGAAATGGCCATGGAGACTAACGAAAGACCAAGTCCGACCAACCCATGAAACTCTTTGCCCCGCCCGATTCTGTCGGTTTTATGATCCTTGCTAAATAAATGTGCCAACCTGCCAGTTTTGCACACCTATTGTGTACTGGAGTATGCTCAATATTTCAGATGGCTTGACAAAGAAATATTCTAAGATTCCCAGATAAAATTTCTCATTGTGGTGTTGTCAGCATAAATATATTACGATTATGCGACTGCTCTGCATAAATCCCTGCCCATACAATTATGTTTTTGTAAGCTGTCGATCACACATTTTTTACATCAGTTTTTGACTCGTACTAGTCCCATCCAATGCTAAATTTTGCTTTCTACAAAAGGTTAGCTAATAAAAACAAGTTTTGTTGAAAAAATTCAGTTTTAAGAAACTTTTTAGGCGGCGTAAACCAAAGTTTCTATTGGTGACAATGAAATATATTATTTCGCAATTCAGTGCACAATACATTTGTTTTTGAAGCTTTTTGCTAAAGGTTAACTCTTGATTTTACAAAGTCGTTTATCTTTAGATGATTTACAATCGTCATATCAACGCTGCAAATATTCAGAAAAAATATCACCTAGCATGCTTCGTTTGTAGCGAGTGCAAGTACCAACTAAAAGGAAAACAGTTCTATTTTGTACGAGATAACCTTTTCTGCTTAACTTGCTACGGCCTAAAATTCGCCAAAAAATGTTCAGTCTGCAAGGAACCGTGTTATAATGGTTTGCATTTCAATTTTTTCATTAATTCTTAATAAATAACTTACATACTTACATATATTTTGATTTTTCTAAAAAGTGTTTGTGGCAACTGTTTTTGAGTATACCATTTTATATAAATGATTTGTTTTGTGCAACTTTTCTCAAGTCTAGTTAGAAGATTCTAATAGTAAAATCCAATATAAAAAAATTTTGGCTTGAGAAGCGTACTAAATAAACAAATGTTGTATGAATGTTCTCGATATTTCAGAAATATTTACAATCAAAGTCTTGTTAAAATCCCATTACGTTGACGAATTGCCATCAAAACCTTGAATATAAGATTTTAAATATCAAAATTTCTAAAATTTCAAAATAAATTCATAGAAAAGATTGCAAAGGAAATAAGTTCTCACACTGAATTCAATTTTGAGCTCTATTATGTGTACATGTACATCTATCAAAATAATTGTGAACATATTAATAAAAATGTTATGTTGAAATTCGAACTCACAATCCCAGTGCGAAAAATCAAAGTTATAGACTTAATAATTAAAAAGCAGTTTATCAAGAATATAAGTCTCAATACGATTAATAATAATTTTACTTGTAACTTAGCAAGACCTACTATAAAAATTTAAGAGGCCTTGAATTTAGTCATTTATCCTAGCATATTATACCAAGCAGATTCTAAAAAACTATATTGCACATTTTCTAATATTAGGGATGTTTTAGTTTTTCATTTGATATATTGTATTGTCATATATTAGAAGAAACAATATAGGCATGCTTCTGTCTATTTTCTTCACTACAAATTTTGAACTACATTACCTTGTTGTTTCAATGAGATTTTTCAATGGATTAAATCTAAATACCTTTGAAAACTTTCTAAACATAAATAGTAATTCAATAATTTTCGTTGATTTAACTTAAAATCACAGTTTTAAGAATGGATTGCTTGTAATAATTAAAATGATTTCAAAAATATTATTAGATTTCATAATTTCAGTATTTCTCACAATAATGCATTCCTAAAAAACCATCTATATCTTTGTTCTTGTGTACTTATCGCTAAGCTGCCTGCTGGGTCTATTATGATAAAATCAGGTTGTACTCATTTCCAAACAATTTTCTCCAATCCTACTAATCAATTTGGAAGTGATTGAATATTAAAGCCCATCTATTGGTGAATTTGCTCCCCTGTCCATGAAGTACATGAATGTACTTCTAGTCTGTGAAAAACGCGATTTCCGTGTAGTATCGGTACTGGTTGTTGTATCTGCCAGACCAAATTTTTTCATGTTAATCTGTAAATTGTAAATATGTTGATATTCACTTGTATATAAGAAAGAGCGATTCGTTGTAAATAGAACAGTTTTAGCACTTTTTTGTGTTCCTTGATAGCTGCTGCTCGCCGTCTCTTCCCCAAGAATAGCTTTCTATGTACAATTAGGGATGCAAAGTTTACACAGCATATATTACAGTAAACGTATTCAAATTCTTCCCATGTCTTATATTCAGGTAATAATGTAGTCTAATGTCCATAGCGGCAATAACTAACCTCAACTATTGTTTTTGTAAATAGACCACCCAAATTCTGCTGCCCCAAGGCGAAGGAAGATACAATTCTCTACTTTTCGGATTTTAGATATTGCTATTAGTTCGTCAGTAATTATCGTTTAAAAATTTGCTATAGAAACTCTCATGAATTGTCAAAAAATGCTTAGGTTACTTAGTTACATTGCTTAATGCATTAAATTAAAACTATTGTTGAAGATGTATTTTAATTTTTCTTTTTATGCGTCCTATGTAATTCTTAACAGAATCTTCTAAAATCAGAAATGTTTAATGCAGGTATGTGAGCAATTAGTTATATTTTTGTTCCCAGCAGTTAGACGCACTATTTCTACTATATCATCATTGCAGAAGACATTTGACAAATAATTAACTTTTGGATTTATACAAACATTTTCAATACATGCTCTTTTAAAATTCTGTACAAGACCCTTGTTTGAATACTGATCCTTCGATCATTATTAAAATTTTCAATATATCTTGAGAACACCTTGTGCTTGCATGCTATTTAAACAATATTCACTTTGGAATATTAAGAACATTGAGTTGGCTTAATCTATTTGAGACATTATGATGGACTTCACTAGCATTTGAGTAGAATAGAATTACACCTAAGGGATTAACGAGCATTATATATTTTTCTCAAAGCACCCAAACATGTGCGGGATACACGATTGACTAACTAATTTTTCCTTATCCATTTAGAATTTATGTTAACACCAAGAATTCGAATTGATTGGATTTTGAAATTGAAATAGTATCATTTGCAATACACACTGTTAATATATTCGAAGATGCAGATTTGTCATGAACATAGATCACCTCGGATTTACATGGATTAAGCCTTAACCTTTGCTTGCTGCACATATCACTGATACATCTTGTGACATAGGGAATGTTGTCTGCGGTAAGAGAAATGTTGTCGTAACTTCAAAAACAAGCTGAACATTGTCCTCATACATGTAATAAATAACACTTAAGTCATTTAGAAGTGTACTAAGCGGTATTGTGTGCATTTTGAAAATTGTGGAAGGCAGCTTGGAGCCTTGCGGACTATCTTGTTGAAGCTCCCACTATCGATTATCCAATGAAATTGATCACTTCGTTGCATGCGCTTATCTACACCATTTCTAGGCATAATTTTCAAAATCCCAATTGCAAATTACAAAATTTCGATTGTAAATTACAAAATTTCGATTGTAAATTACAAAATTTCGATTGTAAATTACAAAATTTCGATTGTAAATTACAAAATTTCGATTGTAAATTACAAAATTTCGATTGTAAATTACAAAATTTCGATTGTAAATTACAAAATTTCGATTGTAAATTACAAAATTTCGATTGTAAATTACAAAATTTCGATTGTAAATTACAAAATTTCGATTGTAAATTACAAAATTTAGATGGCACTTTCAAAATACATTTTGAGACAACATAATTAACATTGAAAAGCTTTCGTGAATTCATATTACAGAAAAGGATATTAGACTCCAGGATGAATAACTTCTCCATTCATTGCAGCCATATACAATGTTGTGGTATGATGGGCAGAACGCACAACGATGTTGTTTCCGTTATAGCTTCATTGATTATCTTTTAGTTTTGTAATTTACGTTTGAGCTGATGTAATTTACAATTGCGGTTTTGTAATTTACACCTAGAAATTGTGTAGATAATTAAGTAACAATTCTGCTGCTTTCATAACGAAGAAGATGAATTCTTGGACTATGTGGGGAAAAACATGACGTTCTATTGTATCAAAAACTGTTCACATAAATAAGTATATTATGATGATCGATTTTCTTTGAATTAGAGAGCGAGTAACATTTTCTTGAAGATTTATCAGAATTGTCTCCGTTGAGTGATTTTTGGGATATCCGGAAACTTTGTTATTAAGTAGCTCAGTTGAGTCAAAATACTCTCAAATTGGTGGGTTTTCAAATGATCCATTACATTTGCGAAAAACGATACAAAAGAGATCGGGCGATAATTTCAAAAAATCATCAGGACTAGAACGTGGATTCTTTTGAATTATGGTAACTACTGAAGCTTTACTACGATCTACAATTGTATTGAATATCAGTTTGGTAGAATATATATATATATATATTGGTCTTTCGTATTGAACAAATCAATAGATAAAAAAACAACATGTTGTGTTGTGTTCTGTACACAACACACGCCTCAAGCCTGTTGATTACAACAGTAATTTATTCAAATATTGTGTTTACTAAGCTTAAGCATAAACTTGTATGTAATGTATATCCATTTCGAAAAAGTGACAATTTTGAATAAACAGAGAAGTGTACGATTGGTATAATTCTTTGCTTAGTTGCCAATCAGCTCCTTGAAACTTGGCGAAAGGCATCGATAGCATTCTAGCGCATTATTTTTCTATAATTATTAGAATTGAATTAAAAAGAATGCGAAACCGTCTCTTCATCCTAGTGCAGAAATCAATCATTTAATGTTGAAATTCAAAAGTAAGATTTTCCATCTAAATATTAACTGAGAGGATGAGAAGTCTAAATTGATTAGAGATTATTTGCAATTTGGCATGTTACATTCTAATAAAATAACTGCTTTGCATTTCTTAAGGCGATTTACGATGAATTTTTGTACAGTCAAACAAATAATTTAAAGTCTCGACTGAGCTTAGGAATGCATAACAAAGAAATAGCATCCTTAATGCATAATTGATGTTTCAAAACAATGTACTTTCAAAGGATGTTTGCAGAATCAATACTAAATGCAGATGTTTTGTAATTATAGGAAGACATCTTGCCGCACTACAATATATGAAAAATAAATTACGTGCTTTAATATATTTCATAAATTTATTAATGGAGTTTTGCCACACTAAATATACGTCAAATTCAAATACTTTATTTTCTTAGTAAATTTTTTACATAACTTTGTTTACAAGTTTATTTACAATCTTAAATGCAGTTCCTTATATCACGTGAAAAATTGTAGCATTTGCCAAAAAATAGAACACTGGAATTCAAGACTTTAGTTCTCACATGAATTAAGTAAACATTTTTCTGCATAAACGTCTAAAACATGCAAAATGAATTAAGGAAGGGACACTAAATTAAGGAGAAGGTTGAGAGCAAAACATTGCATTTATATTTATATATATATATATATATATATATAAACATATATATATATATATATATATATATATATATATATATATTTATAATTTTCACATGATTACTAATACAGATGCCTAAAGTGCCCTATGTATAAAAAGACATGAACAATTAAATACTAAAAACTAATGTCAGAAATCATTATTTCAAATATTATTGAAGAATGGTATGTTGTGGAGACTTGAAAAATAATCGAATACCAAAAATAAACGAATGTCCTCTGAAATGCAATTATGCTACCTTACACCTTTGAATGAAATGATCATTGCATAATCAAAAGTTATTTACTTATTTCAGGGCAGTTGTACACGATACATATACAGAGAGTGACTTCAAAAGCTGATTTACTCAATGCAGCATTTAACAAATAACCTCGCCAGAGTTACTTTTAAAATTGTTGTTTTTTACATATAGTTGGTTAATTTGTTACTTTTGTTAGGTTTCAAACAAATTAATGATATTGGTAAAAAGCTCTAATCAGAACGAGCAGAGAATGAACATCAATTTTTTATTAAGCAAACAGGCTGAGACAGATCCGGTTACCAAATAACGGGTCCCAATGTTCTTGTTTCTGCTATTCTAGAGAAACACAAAGTAGAAAAAATTTTGCAGTTAGCAAGAATATCTCACTTATAAAATAAATGTAGCTATGCATTTTAATCAGATATAAATATATTTTGTTTTGTAAAAATGAGAATTTAGATAGCTAGCTTCGAAACTAAACTCATTATTATATATATGTATACATTCAATGGTGATTTTAAGTATAACAATTATTGCAATACTGTTATATCACTAATTTTCAAGTTAGTTTGGCCTAAAATCTAAAACCAATTACAATATTTAATAGTAATTATTGTATTCTTAACTATAAATTTGGTTATAATAAAGCATGATGTAGAATTCAAATAAATGAACAGTTTTGCATTTCAAGTTTATAAAGAAACAACCCATGTCCATTGTTACGTCTACTATTGCGTTTCTTAAAAAAATCTAGACTTGAAAAACTCAGGTTTTGTCTCTGATACATCAGATGTTGTATTAGTATATGACAAGCTGGAAATAAATAAATTGTATTCACAAAAACCAATTTTAGCTACTGTTCTGTATGCACATACTTAAAAATTTAGGGTTGAATCTTTAGCAACCAAAAGCTCACATTATTAATGTGTTATTATAAATGGCACATTGATTCAAACTTGAGAATTTTTAGACAAAAGATAAACATGCTTTGCCTAATATTTACAATTGTAAAAATGAACAAACATTTGTGTTTACGCACAAAACAATAAACAAGGACATACACGCATACTGTAGTGCAAATTTGCAGTAGGCAATAAAGCTTACAAAATAAATTCCCGGTTGTAAATGTTAATTCAACTAGGATTTCGCAGACTTCTTGAATACCATAAGTAAGTAATATCTTAAGTAACTAAAAAGAGTTTCCAACACCAAATCATGTCTGAAACTACCAGCGGCATTTCCATATCAAAAGAGGAAAATTTAGGATAATAGTAACAAAAATATACCTAATAAAATGCATTTTCCAGATTTTTACATAAAAGAGAAGCTGCAAAAAATAGTTACATTTACCATTTTTAACCAATTGCCATTTCAACACTTGAAATGAATTAAGAAGAGTCTTCATCGATATTATATAGTTTTTCAAGAAATACAAAATTGCAATATAAATTTGTAACTTCAGATGGCTTAGA
Source organism: Hofstenia miamia (assembly GCA_900660155.1). Lineage (NCBI taxonomy): Eukaryota > Metazoa > Xenacoelomorpha > Acoela > Hofsteniidae > Hofstenia > Hofstenia miamia. Next base: position 1,618,838 of record CABFPE010000064.1, on the reverse strand, counting down.
ATCCGGTTTTCCAAATTCAAACATTTTGCGGAAGCAGTAGCCGCGTTTCATCTCAACTTCTATGACTCTGTCCTTCAAAAATGATATTTATCATTGAAATTCTTAAAATATTTTTGCAAAGCCTACAATTTTCTTTACGTAAATTTATATTTTTAACCAAATCAATGAAAAACAACTTATTATTAGGTTAGAAAAATACATCTTCATATATGCTTTTATTCATTTTATCACAATAATTAGTGTATATTGGTATGAATGCAATATTGAAACATTTTCAATTAAAAAACAACGTATTTCTCTCCTAATGAAATATATGTAATTCAGAAACAATTTTTACCATCTCCATCAAACAAAATATAAAAAGTTTTCACAATATCATCAATTATTTATAAATAAAGCAAATACAATGAATAGTGTAGGAATGGCAATTATGGAACCAACTGTTCTAAGCCAATATAGATATTATTGTATACTAGAATCCTGGAAATGAATTTAGAGGTTCCATAATTTTTCTTGATTATTTTGAATATAAACGCAATTTTGAATTTTAGCATTTTGCCATTCGAGTACTATTAGTTGTAGAAAAGGACAAAAAAAGTAAAACGAAACTTCATTTTTAATCCAAAAATTAAAATATTCCATTTTCGTGAGATCCAGACATTCGAAGAGATTAATTCGATATCTTTTTAGAAGGCATGGGAAGGAAGTCTGATATCATTTCAACTACGGACCTACTTCTGCTTGTAGAGTGAGGGACACACTCAACAATTATTTTAAATTTAAGCACGTTAAATATTAACGTACTTCAAAATTGACCCCAAATCCAATGAACAACAGGGTAAATCTTACAGGCCAAAATGGGGTTTCAGTGGAACGGGCAATGAAAAACTAGTTAACTGGAATGACTCTGATTACTGTCAGTAATTTTTTATTCTAATCTAAATTTTGAATCTCACATTAATGCTATAGTTCAAAAATTAGCCATCGATATAAGAAACATGTCAAAGATAATAATGCAGTGAAGAGCTTGTGCAATGTTTCATGTCATTTTGAATACTATGTTGACATTTTTCAAATTCATCAAGAACTTACCACCTTATAATACGATTTCAATTCCTGGTTTTTTATAAACAGAACTGCAGATCAAAACATTTTAAGTAAAGAAAAAAGTTTGGAAGGAATCATTCATTAATACTGCTATTCGAACAGGAAATTCATTACCTAGAGGTAAAGAATATTGAAAAACTAAGAGCTTTTAAGAAGCAAACAAAAATTTATCTTAAGCAAAAGTATATCTCAGGTAAATCATGGCTAGGGTACAAATTCTGCAACAATGATTATTTAATAACCCGTACTTAAAAACTCTCCCTAGCGTGTTAGGTTTATTCTATAGTATTTTTTTGCTTTTGTATGTATTTGTATGTATTTTTGTATATTTTTGACGAATTCAGATAAATTATCAGTTTTAATTGTAAATATTTATATGAATAAAGAATATTTTATCTTATCATATCTATTGTATTTGACCAGCAAAGTTTGCTCTTTCTGCAAATTTTTAAAGACCCGTGCCTAAAAGTTTTGGAAATATTTATGTGGAAATTTGAAAAAAATAACACTATATTACTGATTTTCATATATATTTAACCAATGTAATTGGATTTCTGTAGTTTGCACATCAATATTTACAAAACTTTTATGTACAGCGCTTAGAAATTTTGCACAAATAACAAACTTTGTATGTTAAAAACAATTACTTTGTTGGATTTCGCATACAATGAAGATTTATTCAATTAGATTTTAGGATGCCCATGTACAAGGATACAGAAAAAACTAAATATCTGAAAAGCAAATTCATAAAAAATTGAATTCAGTATAAAAAGATTTACGATTGTAGAATAAATCAGAAGTATTTCTGGTATCATCACCAAAATATTTCGTGATAAATGCGTTTACAAATTTATGTCCACAACTGTATTCTAATTTCATCGTGCTTAAGCATAGAATCATTATCGTGATAATCATTTTTTTGCATATATTTCTCTGCGTTTTGTCGTCATTCTAAAATAACAATAGCAGACTTCTCAGTAGAACCGGAAAGCCACCCATACATTACTGAACTACTACCCTTATTCTTTGTGTACTGCTGCTTTTTATGCCGTAAACAATGCCAAGAAAACTACTAATTACTTGAAATTATCTACAGTCAAAATGCTAGTATTATTGAGATTAAAGGTCAAGGCTGAAATTTATTTTTATATTTAAACTTGTAAAATCTAGTATGCAATTATTTTGTAAATATGATATATAGCAAATGTCCAAGGAAGATAAATTAGAGAAAAAAGCTACTATGCTATTTTAATTATTTCATTTTGTATTCAGATTTATCACCATTTCTAAATATACAACATAGCTATATCAAATGTGAAAAAATGGGCTTACGCAGAACGATTAGACTTGAATTTGTAACAATTTCTCACGCTCCAAGGCCACATTCGGGTTTTTTGTCCAAATTGTTATTGCATCTTGGAGGACCAAAATATCACATGAGCACAAGTTTAAGAAATTTTGCATAAAAATGGGCAATTTTTTTCTTAGTACATTACCTTAAAATATTTTGGCCAAAAATAGCCATAAAAGGGAAATCTTAAATAATTATAGCAAAATGTGAATATATAGTTCAAAAATTAAATTTGCACATAAAGGTTCTGAACTAGGATCTAAGCAAAATAATGTTTGGTTATATATGTATTTACAGTCATTTCTAAAGGTTGCTATTATTGTGCTGTATAATATTTCTATTTCGGATGACATTGATCTTCAGTAGCTAGATAATATTTCTGGAAACATCAATTGAATATCTTTAGAGTAATTATTTTTTGAAACTTTCAAAATTAAAAAAAATTATTTTGAGAAAATCCCATTTATATAAAATGATATCAACTACTACAAAAAAACTTCCGGGTTAGTTTTTCTGGTGTTTTTATGTTAAGAAATTCAATTGAGAGATAATGAGCGAAAAAGGGACTTTTGTTGCTAGAGTTCCGTTGCTAGGCAACATTTGTTTACTTCGATTACGAAATTCACTTTTTTAGCAAATATGATATTTTGGTTAAAATCAATTTGCATAAGAAATACATTTATGGCCAAAACTGAATTTCGATATGTTTTTTGAAATTTGAACTTTGACTTGGGGAGGGGAGGGGAGGGGGGATACCACCTTAAACCACCAGCTCCTGTTGTACATGTGATTTTAGCCACATCAATATCCTAACAATTGCATTCAGAATGTTTCAAAATCCTGCAGGCAAGCGTTGTTTTTTATTGAGAAAATGTTTGCATTCGTTAGCGTGATGATGATGATAAAGAACAAAATACTAATGGTAAAATAATCAAACAAGCACGCTTACAATTGGCTAATCAATCATATAAAAAGATCTAAAGAAACCAACCTGTTAGGTGGATACATATAAAACAATAAAAAGTTCTACGAATACCTTCTTCTACTTTATATAGTATAAAATTCACGCTAATTGATAAAAAGTAGAAACTGCGAAAAAACCCTAAAGCATGCAGATATACGACTATGCATTTTGAATTTTGCGTTTTAGAAATGAACCATTTCGATAGTTCAAAGTTTGCTCTCGTGCAAACAGCAATTATATTTGATATAACCAACTGATACAGATAGTGTATTTGAGTTAAGTCTTTTGCACTAGCTCCAAAGCCCTAGAGGTAGGCGCCACCACCAGCCGACTACTAGTGGCGACGTAGACCCGAAAAGGGCTGTATAATATTCGATATAAAAATCCTAAAAGGTCAATAGCTCTGTAAAAACCGTATGTGATGCAAGTAGCATTGTGAAACTATCTATCTGCAAAAAGGTTCATCACGCGGTTATAGGCAATCTGATTAATAAGACATAACCCAATCAAACACTACCACATCAAACACGTTAAATGCGGTTTCTTTTTTATTACACATTTCTTTTGTCTTGATATAGTTCTAGGTATCAATCGGCTCAACCGTCTAAATTTTCTGGCAGCTGGCTGACCTAAAATATGTCGGCGGCTCAGCTGGCTGGCGCCCAACTCTACAAAATCCCATTGCTTGATTCTACAGAATGTTGAACTTCAATCCTTAAAAGTTTAAATTCTATCAAATACTATTGAAAGAAACTTTAGATCGTATGGATTGTTGATGAACAAGTGAAAAGAAACCAGTTTGAAAATTAGGATAGATGAGTTTAAATTCAGGGTAAATGGTAGAATAAATAGTCATAACTGTCGAGATTGGCGGCGGAAATCACGAAAACTTTTTTTGAAGAAATAAACATTCCCAAAATAAATTTGCGGATGTAAGTGTGAAAGATCATTTGCAATCCGTTTGAAAAATGCGTGACAAGTAAGTGGAATTGAATTAATGAAACTATAACACATACTGTTCATTGCGCACTAACTCAATTATTATAAGAGTATATTTTCGACTTTATCAAAGCTAAAAATAAATAACTTTTTAAAACCTCTTTTTGCCAATAACAAATTGTAAAAATTATGGTTAAACAATGTGAAAACATAAAATACAGTTCTAAACTAAACAGCAAGACTTCGATGCAAAATGCACATGTAAAATTCTCAGATATTTAGTATATATACATTACATAAGAGTTAAGGCAAAGTTCCTGAAATTTGCAAGAACAAAGAGTCACAAAAACGCGGAGGCAAAATACATGCCATTAATTAATGTATTGATGTTACTACAATGAATTTAATCATTTCTAATTACACTATAGTTACTATGATGGCTTAAGGCTAAGCGCAAACGATTTCAAGTTTAATGAACGACTACTTAACTAGCAATGTGATATGACAAGATCACTTACTTTATTTGGTCTAGTAACAAAATGTATATTTACCATGAAACCTCAATGAACAAGTGAACATATCAAATACTGAAATAAGAGCTAAGGTACTAGCTTTATAAATGCAAACATCAAGGAAGCTAAAGTTATAAATCGTGATAGATAAATTAGGTAACAATTGGAAATATGTTATAAAAATATTACAATTAATGTTGATGCTTTGAGTAAATTTAATTTTAGCAACAAATGAAAAAGTACATACATTTGAGACATTGATGAGATTTGCAAGTCTTAGCGTTGCCTTCAATTATTTCACCATCATCATCGTCTTTGCTAAGTTCAGAGAAGTTTACTACGTATTTGCTTAATTTCGAATTACCTAAATAAAAAAATTACGTCAAATTCACTTACAGGGTGCTCTGTTTTAGACCAAAAACCTCTAACAAGAAAACTAACAATATCAGAAAATTAATACTCTCAGTGCTTCATGATCCTATAAAATTTTTATAAAGGCATATAACTAAAAACTATTAATGGTGTGCTCAATCTGAACGCACCACATGATAGAAGAGAGTCTCCTCTTTTTTTCGCTCTAAATCCGCGCGTTGGCCCGGCGACTTCTGACTTTGCGCAGGGTACGCTTCAATGGGTTTGGAATATCTTTGCATACATCAAGAAACAGTCAAAGTTCTTTGTTGCTTCCATGGGCTCAAAACCTTCTAAATACATAAAAACACGGTTTGGAGAGAACTTTAATATTTTTTAAACATTCAAAATTTTCAAAGAAAACTTGTTAATCTTTTCAACAACCTCCGCCACAGCAATACGCCGTAATGGAAATGTTTCACATTGCACTGAGGTGTGTTCCCCAATAGACCGACCAATTCCCCAATTTTTTTCAAATTTGATAATAAGCTTGGAGAAAATTCTTTCTAAATTTGGAAAAACGGTTTGTCCTTTAAAAAGGAAGCAGGTTAAGCAACCTAAAATAATATATTTCCAAAATTTAGCGATTCTAACTGAATTTATCCTATTTAATTGCAAACATGAAAATGTTTTAAATATGAATAAAACCATCAGAAGTATTTAATAAATCAATCAATCCATTAAAGTCTACATAGGCTTCCAAATAAGTATTCAGTTAAAACCAGCTATTTGCGTGCTTCTAAAGCTGAGTTTCATCTTGTAAAGTCCAAATGTAATTGCATATAAGCTCTTTGGTTAATAATAATAATAAAAATTATAATAATAATAATAATAATAATAATAATAATAATACAAGAAAGAAAAGGCCCTCAGTCCCCGGCAGGCCTTCAATGGTCAGAGGGTGCTAAGAATCTCCGGACAACAGGCGGACTCCACAATCGGGAGTGTGGACTCGAGAAGTGGTAGTATAGGATCCACACAGATCAATGGACGACGGCATAAATGGACAGATTAGCAGAACAGAACAGCACTGGAGTGTTACAGAAGCAGCAGGCAAGATGAGAGGCGTTACAAGGAAGGGAATGTTGGAAGAATGGAGGAAGGCAGGAACGGGATTAGAAGTTACAGAGCAGAGGCTTGCAGGACAAGTGCGAAAATTACAGTTGGATGAGAGTAGGGGGAAAAAGAGAGTTGAACAGGCTAAGCAAAGGAAAGATGAAGGATGAAATGTTGAGACAGAAGTGGCAGAAGTAGCAGATGCAGAAACTGAAGCAGCAATCAAGGAAAAGATGAAGGAAGAAATAGGTGAGAGAGCTAGGTTGCCAATCCCAAGAAGAGTTAAGAGAAGTAAGCTAGCAGTAGAGACAGCAAAAGTCAATAAAGTGTTGGAGAGGATAGATGCTAGGAGTGTTACAGAAGTAAATAGCTTAGTGTATGCAGGGGCATGTGAGGTGCTGAAGAATGTAGGCGTGGAAATAAAGAAGAAGAGGTGGCAAGAAGATAAGGGAGACAGAAAGCCAGCATGGGAAAGAAGAATTGAGAATAAGGTGGCAAAGATTAGGCAGCAAATAGGGAAGATCCGGACAAGTAAGGCAGTGCAGGACAGGTGCAGGGTAGGTAAGGGGAAGACTATAGAAACTGCAAGAGAAGAGCTTAAGCAGAGATTAGTTGCAGAAGCTGAGAAACAGAGAAAATATAGGGCAAGGGCAAAGCAGGCAAGAGACAATATTACGTTTGAGACACAAGAAGCAAGATTCTACAAAGAACTAGATGCAGGAGAAAAGGCTACAGCTAGAGCAGGGCAGGACGCAGTAAGGTTCTGGGAGAATATATGGGCAAGTGCGGGACCAGAGATAGAGAGTGTGCAGATGCAAAAGGAAATCAGGTAAGAAGAAGTAATCACAACGGCAAAGCTGAAGGAGGCTCTAAAGAAGATGAAGAACTGGAAGGCGCCAGGCAGAGATGAGGTACATGGGTATTGGCTGAAGAAGTTCACAAGTGTTCATGAGAGACTAGCAGTAGCATTGGAGGAGTGTGTGGTGAGTGGGTGTCCAGAGTGGATGGTAGTGGGAAGGACATTTCTGATACAGAAGGACCCAAAGAAAGGTAGTGAGGCAAGCAACTTCAGGCCAATAACATGTCTGCCAACAACGTGGAAATTGCTAACTTCAGTGATTTCAAGTAGGCTGGCATGTTACTTAGAACAGAATAGGTTGATACCAGAGGAGCAGAAGGGATGTAGGACAAAGACGAGAGGATGCAAAGACCAGTTGTTGATAGACCAGGCAGTGGTGGAGAATTGTAGAAGAAGAAAGACGAACTTAGCAATGGCATGGATAGATTACAGGAAATAATAATAATAATAATAATATAGGTGGGTATTGAGGACGCTAGAGGCCAATGGAGTTTCACGGAAATGGGTTGAGTTTCTAGAGAGGGAGATGGGAAAGTGGCAGACTGAGATAGATGGGCATAGGTTGAAGGTTAGGCGAGGCATATTCCAGGGAGACAGCTTAGCACCACTACTGTTTGTAGTTAGCTTAATCCCTATCACAGAAAAGTTAAAGGAGACAGGCATAGGGTATAAGATGGAGAAGAATGGTAGAGAAGTAAGTCACCTGTGGTACATGGACGACCTGAAGATGTTTGCTTGCTAAATGAAGATCGTCAAATGCAGAAGCAAGGGGAGACACGATTGGAGAAGGCAAGCAGAGATTCAGGGTTGGAGTTAATAATAATAATAATAATAGCAGTGACAATGACTAGAGGCAAGTGTGTGGACGGGGAAGGTTTGAGGACAAGCAGTGGGGATAAGATTGAGGAAGTCAAGGAGGGGTACAAGTACTTAGGAGTAATAGAGAAGGACAGAACAGATCACGTGGAAATGAAGATGAGGCTAAGGAAAGAGTACAAGAGGAGAGTAAGGAAGGTACTACAGAAGTCAGCATTAAATGGGCAGAATAGTATAAAAGCAATTAATACATGGGCGATACCAGTGTTGAGATATTCAGCATAATAGTTAGGTGGAACAAGAATGAACTGAGGGAATTAGACAGGGAGACAAGGAAGATACTAGCAGCAGAGAGAGCATTCAACCTAAATGGAGATGTAGATAGGCTGTACATGGCAAGGCATTAGGGAGGGCAAGGACTGCTAAGTGTGGAGGAAACTGTAGAAGCAGAAGAACTAGGGCTAAAGGAATATGTAGAAGAGCAACCTAGAGGGTCCCTACTAGAGGTCACTAAGGAGTTGAAGAAGATAAGAACTGAGAGTGAAGGAAAGAAGATATACCAGAGTAGGATGGAATCAGAGAGGCAAACAAGGTATAGGCAGAAGGCAATGCATGGAGAATACTGGAGGAACACAGAAAAGTGTGATAGAGAAGAGAGCAACAAGTGGTTAAAGAAGGCAGGACTGAAGAGAGAAACAGAAGCACTAATAATGGCAGCACAGGAGCAAGCAATAAGAACAAACTGGGTGAAGAAGCATATAGACAGAAGAGTAGAAGTAAGTGATAAGTGTAGGCTGTGTAAGAAAGAGGCGGAGACAGTAGATCATCTGATAGCAGGGTGTGAGAAGTTGGCACAGAATGAGTATAAGTTCAGGCATGACAAGGTGGGAAGAATGGTACACTGGAGTTTGAGCAGGCAGCATGGGTTAGAAGCAGGAGACAAGTGGTATGAGCACAAGCCACAGGGCGTCATAGAAAATGAGAAGGTTAAGATACTGTGGGATTTCAACATACAGACGAGCAAAGTGATAGAAGCACGGAGGCCAGACATAGTAGTGGTAGACAAAGAGAAAAGATTAGGAACAGTGATAGACTTAGCAGTACCAAAGGACAGGAATGTAGAAAGCAAGGAGAAAGAGAAGATAGACAAGTACAGAGAGTTAGCAGAGGAAATAGAAAGGCTGTGGAAGTTGAAGAAGGTTAAAGTAGTCCCGGTAGTTGTAGGAGCACTTGGAGCAGTGAGTAGGAAGCATACGAGATACTTGGAGGAGTTGGGAGTACCAAAGTGGGGAGGAGCAGTAGCACAGAAGGCAGCATTGTTAGGAACAGCTAGAGTCCTGAGGAAAGCTCTCAGACTCCCTGGGAACTGGTGAGTTCCCCGAGCTGAGAGGGATACCAGCATGAAGCTGTGAGATGCAATAATAATAATAATAATAATAATAATAGTAATAATATATATAAATATATATATATATATATATAAAAATTAAATATTAAATATACAATAGTAATAATAACTTTGTGCGTGTATCTATGCATGTGGTGAGCTCCGTGTAAAATATCAGTAAATGTGTTAAGCATGTTTGTGTCTCCGATTGTATTTTGTCGGTGTAAATAATAATAATAAAAATAAAAATAAAAATAATAATAATAATAATAATAAGAGTCAAGTAAATTTATTGCTAAAATAAACAAAACAAACAAACAAATTCTACAAATATAATAATAATAATAATAATATTTACGATTTGCGTCATGTAAGAAAAACATGTAGAACTAATTCATTTATGTGTCTTTTGTCAGTTTAATTACTTTTCATTTTTTTTTCAAAATCTCAAATTGCAAAAACGTTCAACACTTTTAAAAATTTTGAACTGGACATTTATAACACTTAATTATATTGAAAAGCATTAATCCATAACGCAATTAAGATCATATCATATAATATATTGGTTCCGAGTTACTTTATTCAATATCAATCTTTATGTATGATTCATAAATTTATTTATGAATAAAGTTCATTAATTTTTTTTAATAATTACATCAAAATCAATAAAATGAAATTTACCACTTCTTAGATTCAATAACAGTCAAGATGCGTTTTCCTATGCAATGAAAATGAAACAAGTTTTACTGAACAAACAAAAATTATTGGCATAAACAAAAAACTTGATGCATAGTCGAATTATTTTTAAAATTTCCAATTAATTCATAAGACATGTGTAAATAGTTTTGCAATACTCTTTTCATGTAGATTTATATACATTTCAGCAATAAATTGCCTTTAACTCTAATGGAAACTTATATTATATATTTTTGCGCACAAGTTTACTATTAACCTCTCCAATTTATAATTATTAAAATTTTTAGACTTGACAATAAAAAATTATAAACTAAGCATTTGAGTGTGATGCTTTTCAATGAAGCTTTTCTAAAAGATTGTAATTTAGTTGGAATTGTATAAAGGATGATTTACATCGAGACATTTTGAAATAGCTGTATTGCTTGATGAATTTTACGAAATTTTGTATGAATAACGTTCGGTTATGGTCAATAATCAAATCCTACAAAGTATTTAATTTGTATCTTAAAATGAAATATCACTTTACATCTTCAGCATTCCAAATTTTTAACATTAAATCCTTTTATCATTAAGAATCGAGAATAGCTCTTTTTGTTGTACAATACAAAGAATGCAAAACATCTTCTGGATTATAATTTCTATGAAATAATGAATGTAACATAAAACTTTAGGTTTGCACTAATCCTATTGATTTGTTTGTTAGCTAGAGAACCCAGACCCCAGGCAAACACTCTTGGCATATTTTCAACACTTTAATGACATTTTGAAAATTTGTTATTACAAAATGAAATATTAATGAAAGTCAATATTATAGTTTAAGTAGCATTTATTTTAAGTCAGTTAAATTAGAGCAACATANAACACTTTAATGACATTTTGAAAATTTGTTATTACAAAATGAAATATTAATGAAAGTCAATATTATAGATTAAGTAGCATATATTTTAAGTCAGTTAAATTAGAGCAACATATAAGCATACAAGGAAGGATATCTTCAAAATGTCAGATTTGGTCTTAATACAACATCAAGGTTTATTATTTAAATTATTACAAAATTATTGTTTGTTTAACCATTATTGTTAAATTTCAAATTTGTTCAACCCTAGCTATATATGAGTTTATTGAAATTATTGAATTAGAAGAAATGTATGCCGATAGAATTTCCAAATTCATTAAATAAGGGATTTAGGAAACGTTCCCGAACATATTAGATTTATAATCATAAACAACAGCCTCTCTTCATGCTTCTGATATTCAATTGATAACAATATTTTTAGACATAAAATATTTGTTATAATTTCCGCGCAATTTGGCTTTTGTTTTGAAACTATTTAGTTTGGTCTACAAAGCAAATTCCTCAATTACATATACAAGAAAATATATATGGAATACTGTTTGTCTTTCTAAATATTCTCTTCTGTGTAAACACACCAAATTATGTACTATTGGCTGCAAATTTCTTTAATTATTGGCAAAGTTTAATCAATGTGTTCTCAATTACTACCGCCAACCTGCTGTCAACACCAATCTTAGTGGTAAATATATTATATCGTAGTCACACTTAAATATATTACGAGGGATTTGTCTTATGACACAGTTTATGTTGAGCTGTTCCGATTTTCTTGTTTTTCAGACTTATATTTCTCATTGGGGCTGTTTGAAGCTTTTGGGGCAATCATTCAACTCTGCAATTTTTGCTCATTAATAAATTTCTAAAGGCTTTAACAGAAATAAAAAAATTGTTCAGCGTCTCAATGCTCAACTAAATAATTTTAAATCATTCAATTTTGTAATTTTCTTAAAATAAAATATAGATGCGTTGCTACTATTTTGAAAATTTCAAATTCCAAAAATACAAATTGTGATAAAGATGGAAGTTTATGTTGATGACGTTATGCAACATTTCATCATTGGATTTGAAAATCATTTTGTAGGAAATTGGCCTTTGTTGAGTAACTTTTATTATCATGTGCACCTAGAATCACAAAACAAACCACACTAAAGGCTTTCTTAAAAATGTATGGAATTTCGTTTTTAATCAATTTCACTCAAGTAGGTTTGGGAATACTCTATTGGTTCTAGAGGGAAGCTCTCTTCATCTTTAGTATATAATTTCAATTTTTAAATATAAATCGATTTGAAACAATAACAAACCATTTTTTATTCAATAATTCGAAGACAATTTATATTGAAAGGCATAAAGGAATATTGCTTTAGTTTTCCTAAACATAAAATCGAATTATTCTACTATTTTTATTATAAATGACATCTAACAATATATCTAGCACGCTTCAGGAAAAGTAAACCATTCAAATTTTTTACTCAATTGATTATAATAAGAAGAAAAGGCATGACTTTATGAAATACCTGATTTAGTCATATGTTCAGTGGATATTTCAGATACATCTGGCCAAGAGTCGTTTTGGAAAGAAATTAAGAAATTAATGAATTATCAGTAAGAAAGAATGTGTGTAGCTTTATAATCCGAGCTTTTGACCAAGAACTCCATTGATCATTTTTGGACTATTTGGCTAGGTACTAGAAATGACAAAATATAATGGAAGTATTTTACACCTACCTAAGATTTATCCTTCTTATTTTCAAAAACTTAATTCAAAGCCAAATTGGTATTAGCGTCTGCTTGAATTATGAAGCTGTTTTTTAAATCTATAGCTAATTGCATTATGTCCTGTTTAACATGTTAAGTGATTATTTTGTTGTGAAATTCGTTTTGTAAACAACAACCAAATACCGTATGTCGGAGTTGACATAAAAGAACATGCAAGAATTTCCGAACTTTAGCTATCATACTTTTATCTTTTGATCCTTAAATATTCGGCACATACAAATGCTGTATAGTAACGATAAACAGAATAAGTTAATAGTGTAATTACAGCAAATATTCCATCACATTTTTGCATCGTTTATATATAAAAGTCAAAACATACATTAAATTTTTTAGTAATGCTCTGATTAATACTAACGGATTGCTTTTAGAAGATAAGCAACTAAATGATCAACCCATGTCCAGAAAGAAGCAAAACAAAGACGACTTAGTCAAATGTTATCCTACCTGCACTCCAAAATACTGCAAACTCAATCCCAAAGGAATCTGCTCAACCGGGTAATTTACTAAAATTTCATTGTAAATTACACATGACCTCCATTAATCATCTTTGGTAATTATCAGGGACTGGAATAGTGTGTGACAAATTAAAAAGTTATTACAACCATATTTTGAGCATTTTATGAATGCTAAGTTCATGCGCAAAATGGTCAGAACCAGGTAACTATTGAAGGCAATTAAAATAATTCTGCAAATTAATGTGAATTTGATAGTACAATGAATGTACAAATATTGTCGCACATTTGCACATGTGAAATTATGCCGATTATCTAAATCTTTACATATATATATATATATATATATATATATATATATATATAATATATACTGTATAATATATATGTAATAATTATCAAGTCAGCTTAAATACTTATATATTTAGAATGACTTCCATTTCAAAAAAATCATTTTGTTCCTTTCCCAATCACTATAAAATTATTGGTAATCGCAATTAAGAATAATGAAGCAAACAATTTGCAAAATTATTTTTTCCTAATTTATAATCTTGTTAATTATTAATATTTATTAGTGATGTGAATTCATTCTCGAAACTTGGCGAGTGTGACAAATGTAAACATACCCGGTGTGACGCCTGCTATTTCCTACCAGATGAAAGTACATGCAACGAATGTGAACCACTAAATTGGAACTGCATCAAACAATTTGCAAAGTGTATCAAGAAGCAGAAAAAAGCTGCAATTCAAACAACAAAAGGCAAACTTTCCCTAAAGGTCAGGGTAAACCTAATTTTTCATTTCAAATTATTAATAATATTATAGAATTAAGTTGCTTGTCTTATTTTTTTGTTGGTGATAATAGGTTGGCAATGACCTAATTATTGAGGTTGGATTAAATTATCATTGCTGAATTGAATGCAGGAGTGCTTAACCTGCAAAATAGGTGTTAATTTAAATAACTGTTTAAACAAAATTATTAACCATGAATCAGGGCGCCATTTATGTTACGACAATATATGGCAAAGCGAAATTTGTTCAATAATGACCATATTTTAAATTTCGTCCACATGGTGGAAGGTGATGCAATGTACGTAACAACATGTGACAATAGGAGTTTAATGAAGTGATTTTCAATAATTAGCCAAATATATATCAAATTTCAGGATGAATTCTGAAAATTATTCAGGCTAAAAATGATTTTTGCTTAATATCCTAAATTGCACTGATATTAGGCAATTGCAATTTATTAGGCTGCAGAAGCATTCAGAAACAAAGAATTTTTGTTTATTTTCCAGTATAACACCCTTTGCTAGGTACAAACAATAAAATTGGGTATTTGCTTGCAAGCCACTATTAAAATAGGCAACAACTTCATCTTTAGAATTTGTTTGCAATCTACTAAAGCTTTGCAAGACCTCTAAAAGTTGTTATCTTAGGGAAGTGATCCAAATTCAACACGTTAACTACTGAAAATGCACCGTAAACAAAATTTCTAGCTTCAAATGCCTGCATACGCTTAATAAATTGATTTGCATAGATATATTTGAAGAAATATGCAGAACCTAAATGTGTCAAAGGGATTTATAATAACATTGCGGAAAAAACACGCCTTTAGGGAATTTATTTTGAGTGTAAGTTAACGATTTGGTTTGCGGTCATGTTAACGTAAAACACCATTTGTTAACGGTGCTGTTAACGTATTGAATTTGGATCACTTCCCTTATTAAAATTTTGCTTTTTTGATCAAAACATTTTGTAAAATAAGTCAGGAGTTTATGCAGGATTTTCTCACTGAGAGCGGCTTCGAACATGTCAAAATATTGAAAAAAATAGACGCTGAAAATGAATCTCATAACCCAAAAACTTGACAGGAAATTCCACTATGCTTCCTTTGAGTAAGTTATTAATGCAATTATTGTAAGCATAAGAGTTAATGCATGACATTTAAAATAAATTCACAGTTTTCTTGATACCCAATATATATTCTATATATGTAACAATAATTTTATGGATTACCATTACGCCCATATCTTTAAGTTTGCTATCCATATGGCTGCAAAAAATTTTTCTACCATACTATTATGGTAACCATAATATGGTACATATTCATATTCATGTAGCACCATACTATAATCTTCACCTCGGTTATAAATACAATGAATCTTGAAAACACTGCTATTCTAAGAAACTGCCTGTGATCTATTTGGACCATCAAATTAAAAGCATGGTAAGTCAAATATACTGGGTGCTAACGAATTCCCTACGACTTTCACTTTGAAAAATAGTGGAAAAATTTAAATTTAATAATGATTTATTGTGATATACAGATAACGGATATATAATGATTTATCAGAATATAATAACAGAATTAACAGTGATGCACAATTATCTGTCACAAGGGTCCATTTGTAAACCATTGCGGGTGATGCACAATCACATTCGTCGAAAACTACGGTCGTTTATTGGCTTTAATGAAGTCATTGGGAAATTCGCCTAATGTTCGAGATTTCTGTGCCACAATTTTTGGCTTGAGCATGCCCCAGAGAGCGTTGTCGCAGGTGTTCAGATCCGGGCTGCGCGTCGACCATGGAACAAGACCGAACTTGCCAATCCAGTGATGGAAACTTAGCATTCAGGAAATGCCTTGTTTCAATGGCGGTGTGCGCCGGTGCACCGTCCTGCTGAATATGGACGGTCCGCAAAATACCTTTCGCTTCTAAAGCAGGAATAAATGCAGTTCTCAGCATATGAATATAGGAATCAGATGTCACACTGCCGTCAATGAAAATAGTCCTATCAAATGTTGAGCAGATATGGCGGCTCAGATCATCACTTTCGGCGGACGTTGTCAGACTACTTGCTTCACATTGTCGTCTGAATACAGACTTTGCCCTCAGAATAGACCGCACACTCATCTGAAAAAAAGATATGATCAAGTCGTCGCACATTGTCATATTTGGTATTTAAACTGAGTCGGTACTATAAAAACTCATGGAGTTATAGCCATCCAATGTTAGTCTACTCTATTAGTTGTAATAATCGAATCTTACAAAAGTGTAATATTGAAAAATTCTTTCGGCGAATTCGGTGCAACCAGTATAGATCAATTCGATGCACTATTTTTAGACGGTTATCAAACTAATAATATATCAGAAAGTCATCAAAATATAGTAAATGCACTATTTTGTATCGGCTCTTGTTATAAGTCACTATAGAATCAAGCCAAATGGTACAAAGAGATATTGATGCGCTATTTTTTGACAGACTAGTTTTGTGTATGTATATAACTGTAATCTTTTTTCTTTGTAGACCAACTCTAATCCCCATTCCATTCAGTATCTCCTCCCTATTTATGACACAAATTTTTATATGAATTTAGCCTGTAATAATTTGCTGCACAATGAACATATAATGAGAATTGCACAACCGCTTTGAAATTTCTGTCTTTCTTAACATAAAAATTAAGAACATTAATCCCAGTGTAAGTAAAAGGAGAACTCTAGATATTTTTGAAATACTTCAGCGTTTCAATTAATTGTTTTGATGGCCTTGACATCTATTCCCAGTCATAAATAAGCATTTATCTTAAACTATTTTCTATCAATGTAAATGAGTGTATATATGTTACAGGAAGATTGTGTAATTAGGAATTTTGTAAAAATCCCTAAAATTTCTGTGAATTTGTGAAATTGCTATTTCACTTAAAAAAACTTCATGAAACAAGTAAGTTTGATGAGTTGGGGTTGGGATTAGGTTTAGTATTTCTTCAATAAATACATGAAATGTCTAGGTATTTTAATGTTTTTATGAATCTAGGTAAGTGAAACACCAATTTCTCAAATTCACTGAATTTTAGAGATTTCATGAAATTCCTAATTTCACAATCGTACATTTTCTAAATTGATTCAGTAAATCTTGTAATCAAGTTTAACTATTACAATTAGCTGCAAATGTTTGCATCATAATGCAAAGTTTTTGAAAAATTTGTAATCGGAGTAATTAACTTCTAGCATAATTATTGCAATTTTTATGGCCTTAATGAATGCTGCTGAAACTACAAATAAATGAGATCTTTTAGCTTACCTATTCAATTGTGTATTTTAGAAAAACAACTCGCTCATATTTCACTGTGCTGTTCCCTCATGCCTAACCAAACACGACTGAGAGTTGATTTATGAAAAATTACAATTAGTTTATAGTGTATAACTAAGTTTCTTGTTTTTTCAATTGAATTTGTAATGAATATTAAACACATTTTGTTGTATACGAAATATTATTGAAATATTTTGTATTATGAATGAATAGATTATTTTTATAGTTCAACGTCTTTTGGAAATTGTCTAACATGATATATATATATATATATATA
>CABFPE010000064.1:1509464-1572288 GCA_900660155.1 Hofstenia miamia | reverse complement strand
GGAAGACACCAGGCTTGCCCCCCATCCGGGGGGGTGTTAGGGGGGGGGGTTGCAGTCCTGCAGGAGTCTAAACTATAAAGCTCTTTGTTATTCGATTCCTAGAGTTTCAGGACCAGAACAGGTGGGTACCATCCAGTTCTAAAAATAGCTGCGTGTGTGAGCGCCCCCAGACGATGTGCAATATCAAAATGCTCTCTTGGGAACAGTCCACACAACATTTGTGTCTTGAGAAAATTTACCACTTTACAATTGGGAGCAGCTTCATAATTTGTCTTGATGACATTTTTTTCTTCAACAAAATTAACAAAATCAGAGTATTGATCTTCGTAATTATTCTTCACCCATTCCATACCATTTTTCCATTCAGATTCGGTTAAATTCTCACCAAAATATTTCGGATGGAGAATGTTAGAGACAAACCATACAGGCGGAATAGATGAATTATATCTATTTTTGGTCATTTCCAGCCACTCTCGGGCTTCAATTCCTTGGTTCCTGTAATTATTTTCCAGGTTTTTTCACGATTCCACAGCACCTGCCACACAAACGCTGTCACATTGAAGCTCGTTCAAGGCAATTGATATCGGCTTAAAAGCTTTTATTGCATCCTCTACGTTTTGAAATAGTGCAAGATCACATATATAATTTTTGATTTGCCGAGCATTGGATCCAGATGTAAAAAAAATTGTGTTATTTGTAATGACACTTTTTAAATTTTGCCAGTTTTTTATGTACCACTCCAAAGTCTTAAGAACAGTGTTCCAAGGAACATGTGAGGGCAAAGAAGGCTTTGTCGACCCAGGAATAGATTCAAGCCACGCTTTAGGTAAATGAGCATTGCGAAAAATTTTTGCAATTTCAAAAATTTTTTTCACAATTGATTCTGGATAGAGGTCCTTTGTTAACAGATTCAATTGATGAGCACCGCAGCCGTAGGCAATAATATTTGAATCTTTTACCACCATGTTCCTCATTAAATTCATATTTGCCGCATTATCAGTAACGAACCGAATAATTTTACATTCGTATTGATTTTCAAGTAGTCCAATTTCATTTTCCACAATTCACGTCAAGTAAGCAGATGTATGTGGGTTGCCCAATGTATCGACTGCGCTCACTAGGTAATTTTTCCCCAAATGAGAGACGCTCAAACTAATAATAGGCTCATTTGAAATGTTGGATCACCCAACAACTGTTAAAGAAACGTTTTGTCCTAATTTATTTTTCGCTTTTGTCTTCAATTCATCATGAATTTGGTCAAGGATCTAATTTGCTACTTTTTTGCGATTGGGCGGTGCGTACCCAGGGTGCATAGCAGAAATCATGTTCTAAAATAATGAATTTTAATTTAAACAACTTTTTTTAAAGCGCTATACTTATATTTAAGTGGAGTCACTTTGAAATGGATAGATTCGACAGCTGCGAAAGGGGTATTGGACGTATATAAAAACTTTCCAATCAATTGATCAAATTTTAGGGCCATATTTGGGGTTTTTCGAATAATACTGGATTCCATGTTCCCCGACGCTGGACGTCTTGCTGGCGAAGAATTTGCTTCTGATATTTGAATTTTGTGGCATTCACTGAAATGTTTCTTCATTCTGGCAACCAAATTGGCACATTCATAGGAGCAGTGCCGGCACTTTACCCTTGACGTATTAATTTCATCATATTCGGCCCATATGGCATCTCTTTTGCGGCCGGAATTATCGCGTGAGGGCATCATACACAACTTAAATAATTATACAGATGAAGCGCGTAAAATTACAGCTCAGATGAATATTATTGGTCAATTATTTATTATGCTTCATGAAACGCGATTGCGGCCGCTAGTGGGGACACAATAATAACCAACAAAAGAAATTGAGAATGACTCTATATTATATTTATAAGATTATAAAGGAGTGAACATGAGTATATTTAAGGTTAATTTGTATATAAAAGGGAGCACGATTCTCAGGGATCGCAGTAGGCAACGTTCTTTTAATAAAATATGGTTAATCGAAAAACATCGTTCACGTGTTGCGTTGTCCATTCAGGATTAAATTGGCATCTACGTTTTTCATCCATCAACAAACCTGAAAATATTCTAAAACGTTGCTGAAACAATATTATTATATAGCATATTTCCAAGAAAAGAAAAAAACACTTAAAAAATGCGTAATTAACAGACTAACAAAATATCAGGACATTTCAGTAAAATCAGGACGTCTGCGACCCCTGGCGATTCTGATCAAAAACATGGCAAAAAGAGTGAAAAAAAGTGTTTAAAACATGTTTTTAATCAGGCATGTTTTTTTTCGGCCAGCCCTGCAACTAACTGATGTATAGCAACATTAAAATTACTATTCATCATATTTAAAAATTTAGTTTTCAAGTGCTGCATATAACCATGTAGTTCTGCAGGTTAAGCATGAGGAAACGTATACAAATAATTCTACCAAACTGACATTGAAAAATGTTGTTTTAAATACTTGAGTGACGTAACGTGACAGACGTTAGTCACTAGTGAAATGGGAAGTCATTATGAACTTTAGTAAATTTTTAGGATTCTGGGCTGCGCTGAAAATGATTTTTCGAATTAACTTCGTATTATCAAACAGTAAAAGCCAAATAGCGAACTTCGTTGTTCACCAAAAATCCAAGCCCTGATAAAAACAACACATAATAAATATCTTAAAAATATAAATCTGAATCTTAGGTATAAACGTTACGGTTCACCCTGAATACAAGTGAAATTACACTTGTAGTAGGACTAAGATATAAACATTTATAACAGTCAAAACACATCTATAGAATAATTTATTTAAAATTTAAATTTTCATAGAAGGCCTAATCAAGCGATTAGCATTTAACTTGTGTAACACCATCTTTGAAAAACATCACGCACGGGTATTCATTGCCATCTTCTTCACGATAATCAAGGATAGCATACATGCCTTCAAATTCAGGATCATCTTGAGAAGTGTAAAATTCTAGATTTTTAAATACTTTTGACTTTGTATATTTCTTTACAAAATTATTTAAATCTTTTTCCATGTCCTCCACTCGTTTAGGTGTAACTTTATTAACATATTGCTTTAGTCTAAAACGAGACAGTTAAAAAATAATATTATAATAGATTTGTAGTTAAAAACAACACTCTGAAAATGTACAGACAACTCTACGAATGTTTTGATTATACGGGACGCAAGTAAAAAGACAATTAACTCTGTCCTCATGACAATTTGCCAAATTTAGACAAAAATAATGCATATTCAAGAGTTATATCCCCTCGAGATACAATGTGTACAATTTTACACACGTAGAAACTAGATGTTTATTGAGATATAAATTTATATTCAATCTTGAATATCTTCGTTTATTAAATTAGACTAATTTTTTTATCTTCAAATTAATTTGTCTAAATATTGGTAAAATTTAGTATTGAAGCAAACTTGTTAAAATTATCATTCCGGAAAGTGAATATGTTGAAACTAGTTGAATTTGAGTTATTCACAAATAATAATACAGACACATGAAACAAGTGTTTGCATGATTTTGATGTCATAATTCATAATACACTCTAAATAAAATGTTTTCAACAAAAATTTGTCATTAAAAAATTTTTAATTTGGTACAAAATTACATAATTAAATCATAAATTTGCACAGGCAATTTCAATAAAAATATTAACAGAAAAAAATTCATAATGGCATCAGAAACAATTGAGACTAGCAGTGCTGAGCCGCCATATAAATATTTTTTAGAACTTCCATACAATGCGTATGTCTAAAAGGCATATATATACAATCTGTTTGAGATAATAAAAATTCACTTGGTAGCAATAGTCAACTATGTTGCTATAGAGTAAAATTACACAAAAACCAGTTAAAAGTTTTTCTTTAAATGGAAATTATTATTCCAGTGCATTGATAACATATAGCAACGGTATGTAGAAGAGGGTTAACGAATTATAGAAACCGAATTTTTTATTAAAAATACACAACATGAAATAGTTAGAATCAATTAAAAGGTCCATTTCAAATAGTTGGAAATAGGTGAAACATTTCACTGTTTTAACCCCTTCAAGCTCTAATTATAGATTAACTATTATGTAGTTAAAAACTACACTTTCAATTTTGTAGAAATAAACGGGTGTGGCATAAACTTTATTGGAATCCAGCTGTTGTGACCATCCCAAATTAAGAACCGTCGGTACTACCTTCAATAGTGAAAAAGTAGCTATTCAATTGTCAACAATTGGGAACATTTCTATCAAGGCTAATTAAAGCAAAGTGACTTACTGATGAAAATATGCTTTAAGGTGATCCATATACTGCTTTCTCTCACCAAACTCTTGTTTAACTAGTTTATTTAAAATAATAACATCGACTCCACTTTGAGTATGAGCATCACCGCCTAATTCATCAGCAGGTATGTCTTCTGCATCTGGGTCTTGAGATGCGTTTGCTCCAATATCAATATTAGAAGTGTCTGTAGACACTGTAATATGCTAAACAACGGGATATAAAAATTCATAGATGAATATTTTAAACTCTAGTATACAAAAAATCATGCCTTTCATTCATACCGAACGCGGCACGACATTCAAATACTTACAAGTTTACAGCTATTTTCAATAAATTACATGTACAATTAAATATTCACACCACTAAATTCATTCACTTTGAGATATTGTATTAGAATTTATATAGACAGCTGTTCATTACAAAATACTTCCTAGTTTACTCATCCCAACAAGGCTAATAGCATAATATATCACCTTTAATTTTTAGTAATCTATATATTTCTTAAACGAAACTATAATACCTTGAATTAACTTTACTAAAACAAAGAAATAATAATAATTGTGACTATCTTTATTTTCTTCTCTTGAGTTTTTATGGTAAAATTAAATTGAGTGGATAAGCATACGTCTTTTTTATATGTATTAAATGATATTTATGCTATAATTGCTTATCCATCTAATATTAAAAAGATTTCGTTTGAAAAACGCGTTTTTTGTAGAAGACCCTATATACTGGAGTCTTGTGCTGGCCCAAACTTCTGTTGGGTACGGAATTTTCGATTTTTCGGGTAAATGTCTGATTTCTTTGTCCCAAGTAATCCAGGTAATCGAAGATGCACTTTATATGCACACAATAACAGGAAACGAATGATTTCATTGTTTAAAAAAAAGAAGATAGTTTTTTAGAAGTACAGATGCTACTGTGAATCATACTTTCCAAATACATGTTCTAAAGTATCATTGTTAATGCGCAACTATAAAGCAATGAAAATGTAAATGCAACTTCCATATCTTAATTGTTTCAGGAAAAAACAAGAAATCATCCTTTTCATGAATCCAATGTCTAACGATTATAAATAAACAACAAAACGCCATATTTGATTATTGTGATATAGAGTTTAACAAAATTCTTTAATTACTTCAATGTAAACAATCAAGGAATTCAAATTTTGGTTGATGCTGAAATGTAACTACTTTCTATATACTGATCTTATCGCATTGTCCTTGATTTAATGACAGACTTTCAATTATTATTTTCATTTACAGCGATGCCAAGGTGAAATATGTCAGAGGGCCAAATTGATTTCAAAGGAAACCTGGCCCAAATTTTATTTGAAATCATCAAGGCTCCCAACAACACTGCTCTGAACAGCTGCAAACTGTTACAGCAAACAGCAAACAAGTGCTGTTTAAAACAGCTCATAAAATTAACGCGTATTGGCATATCTGTATTGTTCACACGCTATCAATGTCTTTTAAATCCCCAACAGCCCATCAAACTCTCACAAGAATTCAGACCAGTGCTGTAATCATTGGTAAAGATAATTGCAGTCCCAAGCAGTCAACAAATCATATTGATAGAGCGTGATCCAACGTATCAATTATATTATATATTTGGAGACTCATGAATATTCATGTACTATATTGAGGCACTTCCCAATTGCGCTTTGTGCTGTGCGCATTTATAACCTGTCAAGTTTTCAAAAGTGTTTTTAATTGGTTAAATCAAAAAATATTCGACAAAAACTAAGTCGGGAAATACATTTTTAATATTTTCGCATGAAAAATCCAACGTGCGCTTCTGCTCCTATCCATGCAATGTCAGAGCCTATCTACGAATTTTTTATTTATTCTATCTATGCATTAAGTAAGAAAATATCGATGCTATTAATAGCAAGAGTGTTGCTGTTAACAGCAAAATGAGAAGCCCTGGACATCATTTGTTGATATTGTATCATAACACACCGAGAATTATTTATTAAAAAAACATTTCAATCACTGATATAATTTTGCTGGATCCAGCCCACGGACACGCCACCACAGCATCACTGATGTAAATTATAAATTTTTATATAATTAGCATAGCACATGCTCAGTTTGAAAAATTACAATTTGTTTTAGCTTCAAATTGGTAATTGTGTCAAAAACAGAAAATGAGAACAGAACTAAAAATTTACAGAATTTTTTACATACCACTATATCACGGTTGTGAAAATTAAATTTATTTTATTAAATTTCAAGTACATAAGGTTCATTTACCTTGCCGCGCACTATATAAAGGCCGTCTTCTTCTGTAACTGAATATGCATCCGTGAAGAGCTCAGCACCTAAAATATTTAAATTTCAATTGGAAAAATTTAGTTAAAGTTTTTATTAGGGCGATAATCTCCCGATTTGCAGTTATCCGAATTTTGCAAAAAATGAAAACACAAGTGGTGAATGATGCAATTATTTATAAGCAATATTGCATTTATTACATTGCGAGATTTATTAGATGCAATATAGAGGTAAATTATAGATAGTAATTTTACACAAACGCTATTGGAAATTTACCCTAAGCGTCCTAACAATGAATTTCACACTGAATTTCAAACAATTTTTCTAAGATATACCCTAATGTAGTTTCTTTTAATTGCTAAATCTATTAAAACTGTAGTTATTGAAATATGCATCAAATACTGAGTTCCTTTAATTATTTCTTTTAACCTCTTATTCCAAGATTCTTATTATCTAATTTATAAAATGCCATTGTATCACAAAAGGATCAGCATAAAGAACATGTGCTTCAAAATGGCTTTTATTGAATTTGATCCCGACATTGCGCCTGTTAAGCATTTGGATTTATTTTGCGAAAAATTTGTCTAAACATGTCAAATAATTATAAAAATTTATGTTGAGAAGCCATATAAATTAAAAAATTGAAGAGTGTACAAATTTTCACGCTTCTATGAAAACATTAGGCTTGACAATGAATTGTGAAATACGTTTTAGATGATATAAATGATCGTTTTTGAAGACCATTAGCAAAAAAATAAAAATTGAAAACAGCCTTCCTTTTGAATGAATTTAAGGATATTTGTGAAAGTTAAAGAATACATTAACAAAGAAATGCAATATAAATTATGAAACAAATGGCAATGATCTATTTCTTGCTACAGGCCAACTACAACTTTCGCCTATTACCACTCGAGCATTATTGTGGATCAATATGTTCAACATAAGAGTTCCAGTATAATCGCAAGTAATAAGAGCAAAACTGGCTATAAATACTTGTCTCATATCAGAATTGCGAATGATTTTTTCCTATTATTAAAAAAATGATCGGTATGAAAGCACATATAAAGAGAAACCTGTCTTTTGTTCTGCGCGGAATAAAATTTAAAATGAATTACTTTGTATCGCAAATGTTAAGCAATTTTTTATCCTTGCAAAAAAATTCACACCAAAAAATCACTACAATAATTTCGCTAAATAAGCTACAAAATGACAAATTATCTCAAATGCTAAGAAAGGCAATCTTGACTCAAACTGGCCACACTCAAGTTGCGAAGCCAATTATATTGCCATAATTTGGGGAAATTTTGCATGAAAATTGTGAGCAACTGTTATTGTATGCTTTAAATATATTCTTACTAACTTATAAATATGGTTTGAGGCATTCCTCAGTCATTTTTCAAAATTTTGGGTTGAAGCTACTGAATTATATGAGAAATTGTTAGATATCATATATCCAAAAAACTCCACTTGAAATTTAAATTATTTGATTTATATTACATACAAATTGTGCAAAAAGACGTGGCACCATACTCCCATGTGTACACAACGCCCTCAAGAAATATTTTTCAAAGGGTCTGGATCAAATTTTCCAAAAATTGGCACATTAACTTTTGAACATCTAATGAGCGAATTTCAGGTTTATCTACTGCCTAGAAGGGCCCTAACTTTAATCTTCCTAATTCCCATAGTACACAGCGCCAGATATTATATATATATATATATATATATATATATATATATAGCTCCCTCTAGGTAGCATGACTTTTTCAAAAATCCGCTACATAGAGGGATTTTCCATACTGCATAGAGGGATTTGGGCCGAAAATTAAACTTTTGCGATTACTCGCTAAAAACTCATCGATCATTAAAATATTTTGCATGAAGGTAGGGACTACTGAAAGACTATGTCCTACAAAAATTATGTGGAAAAATCAGCTTATATGATTATGTGGAAAAAATACATGGAGGGATATATATATATATATATATATATATATAGAGAGAGAGAGAGGCGCTTTGGTCCTCCCATTTTTTCAGAGGCGCTTTGGTTACTAAAAAAAATTGTTTAATATTTTTTTCTTCCATTTTTTTGTTCTTATCATGCACTTAGAAGTCTTGCAGATATAAATCTCAAATTTCATGTTTATTGGAATGGATATCATAGAGGGAGGGCAGCAAAACAGCACCCAGTTTTAATTCCAAAAAAATGTTGCCTATGTGGAAGCGCTACCCTTTTTATATGAACATCTAAAACATTTTTTAATTACAATTATTTNGTTTTACGGCAGCGAGGACAGTCACAGGAGATGAAATAGGAGCAAATGGAAGAGTAGGCGAAGTTGGAGAAGGGCTCAGGAAAGAGGAAAGCCATCAAAGATTTCTTGAAGCGCGGTGGCGGGAAAAAGAAATCAATCGCTGATGGAGGGTTGAAAAACGAGTGAAGGGTGCGATGATTCTTTTTTAATTACAATTATTTCAAATACTGTATATACTCACATATAAACCGGCCTAGCATATAAGCCAACCCTCTAAAACTGCATTAAAATATTCAATTTTTGCAAAAATCCACAGAAGCCGACACAACAATATCTAATTTCACTACATATTTTTGGTTCATAGAAATTTTTGTTCTGTTTTAGTTATTCACAAAAAAACTAACAATTCTGTTTAATAATAATAATAATCAATGACTATTTAGCCGCTGAAGGCATACACAACAAAAAATAAAAACAAGTCAAGTTTTACGGAGGCGAGGACAGTCACAGGAGTTGAAATAGGAGCAAATGGAAGAGTAGGCGAAGTTGGAGAAGGGCTCAGGAAAGAGGAAAGCCATCAAAGATTTCTTGAAGCGCGGTGGCGGGAAAAAGAAATCAATCGCTGATGGAGGGTTGAAAAACGAGTGAAGGGTGCGATGATTCTTCGTAGGACGAATGGAGAAGGTGACAACATCATCAGAGCGAGTGCAGCAGGAATTAGAGAACTTAATGAAATCAAAAGGATCAACATCCAATTTGCGAGTCAGTGTTCGATTGAACAGAAGGAGATCACAGGCACAGTAGAGTGACAGCGAGAGAGTGGAGAATTTCAGCAGAGCGTCTTTATAGGCCAAAGAGGAAATCCATTTGAAAGCACGTTTCTGGAAACGTTTCATGGAAAGGAACAAAGCACGAGAAGGCCACCAACAAGGAGACGCGTAGAGAAGAATGGCGCGAGGAATGGACTTGAACAAAGAGAGTTTCACAGCGGACGAGGTATTAAAAGGAACATTACGGAAAAGGGCAAATAGCGAAAAATTAGCTTTGCGGAGACGCAAAGACACATGTCCAGTCCAATTTAAGTTAGCAGCAATTTGAACTCCAAGATGAGTGTGATGAGGCGCAAAGCTCACAGGTTGAGGGAAATCAGAAGGGGGAGCCACAGAAAAGGAAATACCACATGTCTTGCTAGTGCTAAAATCAAGATGGTTGACAGAGGACCAAGTAGACAAGAGCTCAAGATCAGAAGAAATGTTAGAAGCAAAAGACCAAACAAAATCAAAAATCGCAGAGTCGTCGACATACAACAGGCAAGACGAGTTGAGAACAGAATGAGGGAGGTCGTTAATGGCAACGAGGAAGAAAAGAACAGCAAACACTGAGCCTACTCCCCGTGGTGATGTAACGGAGACAGAAGAGATAGACGAGTTGATTTTGACACACTGGTGGCGATTGGTCAGGTAAGACTGGAACAGTTCGATGAAATACAATAAACGTAACTTGTCAAGCAGAATGGAATGAGAGAGCCGATCAAACGCTTTTGAGATGTCAAGAAAGATAATACAACCAGGATCATTACTATCAGAGTGAAAGTAGAAGTTTTCGATCAGAGTGAGCAGGTTAGTAATNCTTTGCGGAGACGCAAAGACACATGTCCAGTCCAATTTAAGTTAGCAGCAATTTGAACTCCAAGATGAGTGTGATGAGGCGCAAAGCTCACAGGTTGAGGGAAATCAGAAGGGGGAGCCACAGAAAAGGAAATACCACATGTCTTGCTAGTGCTAAAATCAAGATGGTTGACAGAGGACCNAGAAGAGATAGACGAGTTGATTTTGACACACTGGTGGCGATTGGTCAGGTAAGACTGGAACAGTTCGATGAAATACAATAAACGTAACTTGTCAAGCAGAATGGAATGAGAGAGCCGATCAAACGCTTTTGAGATGTCAAGAAAGATAATACAACCAGGATCATTACTATCAGAGTGAAAGTAGAAGTTTTCGATCAGAGTGAGCAGGTTAGTAATTGTAGTGACCAGGAAGGTTGCCATGCTGAGAAGAAGAGATGAGGTGACGAATTTTTGGGAATACATAACGAAAAACAAGGCGTTCAAAGATGATAGACAGTCGAGATAGAATAGCTATTGGGCAGTAGGACGTGACCTGCGAGGAGGGAAGCTGATTAGATTTTAACAGCGGAGAAATCCAAGATGTCTTCCAACAGGCGGGATAGTGCTTAGTGGAGCAAATGAATGAGTAAAGATGGATAGAAAGCATAGAGGAGGTTTCATGAATTACAAAGGAACGAACACTGTCAGGATAACAAGGACCAGACAAATTGCAAGATTTAAGCATGAGAGAAATATCATGGGCGCTGAAGACCATATCACAAAGTCGGATTAGCGGGGAGGCACCAGGCGGACCAGGGCACATGGAGACAGGTACAGAGAAGTTAGAGGCAAAATACGCGTTGAACAGATCAGCTTTCTCCAGGTCAGTGAGCAGAAAGAAGGTTCCATCTCAAATTGGGGAGCTCAGGCTTGGAGTGAAGAGAACGCAGGAAGGAATAAGAGTCTGGAAGAGAACCGGATGAGAAGCTGGACAGAAAAGAGACTTTGTCAAGTTCCATAAAATTGATACCATCTTCTGTGAGAGGAAATCAAAAGAACTTCATCAACAGAACGATTTTCAAAAGAACACTGAAGAAAAGATCCTTATAAATCAAAATAAATCAAGCAATGATGCTGTTCAGTTGAAAAATTAGTAAAGCACACAAGCTTCTCTCAAGGATGAACGGGGCGTTGATCAAAAATAAATTCCCAAAAAGACTGTTCATTTTCTAGAGCGATTATTTCACAAATCTATAAAGGTGAAAAACAAAGAATAAAAATTAGAAAATTTTGTACAAGAAAGAAAACTGTCATTGGTTACAACACCTCATTTGCTGATAACAGAAGCACCTTTGTAGAACACGTTTTTCACACTCGGAGAAACATTAAATTTAACATTTATTTTTGGCGGGCTGATATTAAAGAACGAAAGGCCGTGAGGACGTCTGCGCAAAAGGAGGAGGAAATGTTCAACAAAATGCAGACCGAAGAACGCTCATTAGCATACTTAACATACTATGAAATCAAAACAGCTGAACTGCCGTTCTGGACGCATTCTCAAAATTTTTGGAACGATTTTTATCAGTTAAGAAACAGGATCAAAATATCAACTCCAAATAGCTACCACTAAAGAACAAATACCATGGATAAAGCATACGGTAAATGAATTTTGAGTCCATTCAAAATTACGACCAAAATATATTTTAGGTCCGTTTAAGCAACCCGCAAGAATCGAGATGAAAGTCTTATGCAGAAAATATGAGAGAAAGGAAATATTCACCCCCTAAACAATTTGATAACAAGATCCAATTATTCAGAGAGGAACTTACGAACCAGGCGACAACAAAAAAAGATTTAGACTTCAAAAACTGGAGACTAACAAAGGTACAATTGCTTAGTGATGAAGATAGATTAAACCGTGTTCAGTGTTGTCAAAAAAAATTTGCTAAATACGATATCAGCGTCAGAAAAAACAAACTTTTTTTCACCGATGAATGCACAGTGTATGCTGAGGGTCATTTTGATCTAAAGACAACCTTCATTTTTATGAGCTATTGCGGTAGCACCGGCCGTCCGCCTTAGTGTGGGCAGCAATGCCAGCTAGGCACCTAATTGGTCTATTTTTTCTACACAGAGGTTTCACATCAGAAGAACGTATTCATATGCTTCGGACAATTCATCCCTGCTTTGGAAGAAAGGGGTATTCTTCTTTCATCTCATTTACAACGATGTGCTTGCGCACACAGCTCAGGCTACTAAGAATCATCTTGCAGAAATTTTTTAAGATCGTTGAGTGGACACAAGTTTGTCCAATAAATCGGCCCTTACATTATGAGACAATGCCTAAAATATCGAATAAACCACTTAACGCAGCTCATTTGCCAGATGTAATAAATGCAGTTTAATCGGTTTTCTGAAGAACTATTGCCTCCAAGCAATGAACACCAGTTTGGAGGACCAGATTCCAAGCGAAGGGTCGTTCAACCGTGACTCAGCTCTATTTCTTGACAAAGTATATAATTCCTTAGACCGTAATGAAGACGCTTTTTGTGTTTATTTTGAATTCCTTAAGGCGTTCGATTGCGTTCCACACAAATTATTAATTGTACAAGTTACGTTTATTTGGCTTGGATGATCAGTTTATCAAGTTCTTCACATCTTACTATTCTAATCGCCTCTAATCTCGTTGTTATTGATGGAGATATCTCACCCAAGCTATCTGTGGTCAGTGGCGTCCCGCACAGGAGTATATTTGGACCTTTGCTTTCCTTAATTTTTATTGATGATATGCCCGATACCTTCATTAACGCTGACAGTTTTTTGTATGCTGATAACTGTAAAGCTCTTGCTAAAGTCAAAGATCTTCTGATGGAGGATATCAACCGTTTCCTGATCTGGAACAGGCTAAACGGCATGGCTATTAATGTTTCAAAGACTCAGCTAATCATTTTTTATACTTCGCAGCTCTCTGAATTGCTTATTGGCAATGAAACCATATATACTGTTCAACACGTAAAAGATCTCGGTGTTATAATTAATTCTAATTTACGCTGGAATGTCCATGCCCTATCGATGCTGAAGAAGGCTAGAAACTCCTTCTTTATGATAATGCACAATGTTCCATTTCAAACCAACGTAATGGTCAAGGCTCGACTAATACTGTATTAGTAATACAGTCATGTGTTTTGAGCATCTTACTTTATGCTAGGCCAACTTGATTTCCTATCACCATCATACTTGCTAAAATGGAGATTTTTATAGACGTTGTCTTTGCTGAGCATTTGGAAAAGCTCAATTTTCTTTTGATTTGGCTAGCGATTATCAGCTATTTCATATTATTATGTTGTTTCAACTATACATTTTATTCATCAAAACTGTTCTTGCCGGCAAATCCTTTATTACAGCGGATCACTTTCCCGATCACACTGGTTTGGAGAAACTACGTTCATCAGGTAATCACAGGCGAACTTGTAGAATACCGACACGCGAAGCACGCGGACAAAGAAAACACTACTTTAGGGTAAAAAACGTTTAAAATATAATCGATATAAACCGATAACTTGTCATAATCCAGCATATTTGCAGCACGCGGTATATATTTAAGCAACATAGCATATAAAACCACGAAGTCATGTAAAAATAATTATCTTTAACATATATATATATATGTTTAAGCAAATCTATAAACTTTTGATTTAAATCAAGTCTTTATTTTAAGTGAAATATCTTCATTAATTTGAATAACAAGTGTCCTTTTTCGCTTTTACAACAAAATACATATGAATTCAATTGATCACAATTTTTGAAGAAAAATTTGTACAATACAGTTCAGGGTTTTCAAATCGAGTTCGATAAAGATAATTATTATTACATGACTTCGTGGTTTTATATGCTATATTGCTTAAATATATACCGCGTGATATCGTGTGCTGCAAATATGCTGAATTAAGACAAGTTATCGGTTTAAATTGATTATATTTTAAACTTTATTGTATTTCCTATCGTTTTTGACCCTAAATTAGTGTTTATTTTGTCCGCGTGTCGTTATTCTACAAGTTCGCCGTAACCACAGATTCAAAGTTACCAATCCAAAGAAAATGTGCGAAAAGAATTATTTCAAGAGTCGTGAAGCTTGCTAACCATATGATCTCCGTTTACAAGATTGACCTTCTGAATATCACGAAGTATTAATTTGATATTTTCAGCTGCTCTCTGAAGAAAGTCGACTATTAATTTGTATTGACTTAACTTGTGTACTTTTTATCCCTCTTAAGGGTAATTTAAGTCTTTTTGTTGTTGCAATTTTTTAACTTTGGACAGTTTCAGCTAAGACATGATTATATCTTTGTGCGCTTACATTCTTAAAAGTTTATACATATGAAACAAAATATTTTTAAAATTATCTTTTATTGTTTCTAAGTTTATTAGTATGAATTACTTTAGCAGCTTAAAAATGGGTAGCCTCGCAATGTATACTACATCACCATATATAAATATCCCAAAGAAAATTTTTTACTTTGAAATTTCTTAAACATAAAAGCGTTTATTCCGATTTAGTTATTTATTGAAAACCAATATTTATTGGCGGTTGAAAATCGTTATTTTAATTAGTAGCTTGATGTATTAAGCACAATTATTTTATTATGCATTGAAATATCAAGATAATTGCTAAAAAAAAAATACCAGTTAAAACATCTTTATATATAATCATTTTACTGATTAAGTGCGACTGTCGGCAAATGGAAGAAAAGTCTTACTGAAAATTTTAAAATTTTAGTCAAACAACAAAAAATTATTTTCCAAAATGAAAATCTAATTTCATTTTCATAGTAAATTAAATAAATATTTTTTGGAGTTTAATAGTACTATTTTTACATTTGGCTGTTTCAACAATATATCTTAAATTGTTATAGAACCAACGCATTTTTTAAAACATTATTCGTTTCTGCATCCGTCATGAACAAATTTAAAAAATGTCTTATTACTTAACTATTTAAGGTAAAAAATTTCATGAATATTAAAATGTAATAGATTTAAATTTATTCTATTTCTCACAAAAAACTGAATATCGATGCTTGGACTGAGTATTGACAACTTTTTCAATGAAATACATGATATAACTTTAATGTAAAGTTCTTAGAACTTTCAATGTTGAAAAGCAATGAAATTATGTTTGATTTTAAGCGTATGTGTCGTGATGGCTGTACACAACAGCTGACTTTCAAAAACATCATGGAATGTCTTGAAATATTTTCCAAATTTAACATTGCTATGTCATGGTATGTGCACTATACTATTAAGCACATCAAGAAGAAAAACTTTTCACTTTTTCCGAATTATACTTTGTAACTGAAATAATATTGACCAAGAAAGGGTTTCTAGTCGAGTAATAATTACTCGGACCGAGTTCGAATTTTTACGTTTCGAATTGAAGTATTTTTTAAAGAAAATTCCGAATTTGATCGAGTTTTTTCTAGGTCCGGGTTGTTTAGGGTAATTATTTTACAATAATTATAAGCTAAGAAATAGTTAATTGTGATTGGTAAAAAATTGAAATTCAAATTAATTTAATTTTTACGGTAATTCGAGTTGATTTTCGATCGAGTTCGTGTTTTGATGACTTCTCATTCGAGTTTTTCCGATCGAGTTTTGCGAGCTTATTCGAGTTCTTAATAGTCCGAGTACTCGAGAACGCTGATAGTAGCAAACTAAATTAGTTATAGTTATGGTTCAATATATATATATACAGGTGTGTAAAAAATACATTTAAATAAATTGTTAATGGAAATAAATATATTTTATTGTGAAATTTCTGAATTAAACAATTTAAATATATTGCATATATTGTGCTCAGAGAAAAATATATTTCACTACTTGAAAAGTGAATTGATCAATTTCAAATCCCAGAAACGTATATTTATACACAAAAATAGAGATTCGGCATTCATGGTAGAAGTTTTTTTTCTGCTATCACAGAATAAGGCCAGCTTGACTGAATAAAAGCTCGGCTATGTCGGAAGTACTAGGAATCTATTCGAGGCTTTTCGACTTTTTGACTTTCTTAGCGGATATTGCCGAATCTGCGTACCACCAGTCTTCTGGAACTTCCACAATGCTCTGCTCTTGAACCTTGGACACGTATTTTGATTGTTTCTGTGAGGGATTTTCCCTTAATAAGTTTCACAACTTCCATCTCAAGTCGGGATAATGAGTAAGACTATTACTGCCAGTACCAAGATAATGGTAGAGACCAGCAACGTCGTGCATTAACTTATCGAACATACATCGAATGAATGATGTATATTTATCTAAACACTTACAAAAAATAAAAACAAATACACTTTACAATGCTAAAAATCCCCAGATTATTTTATTGAAGTTTGGTTTTTTAATTTAGCCCTAGTATTATATGTGTGATTAATTTTATTGAAATAGTTATAATTCCATCGGGTAATCTTTTCTTTGTATTTTTATTATGTGCTTTAGTAGTTCAAATATGTATAATTCATATATATTGAGTATATCACTATCCAAAAACAACTGTTTGTCGAATCTTTCGAATGTTTAAAATTAATTATTCTTATTATCTTTTTTTGAATTTTGAGGAGGTCAACATGAGATAATTGAAGTTTTTTGGTAACAGATTCGAACTTCTCGTGGTCAGCTAGAAGCTCTCTGAGACATGTTCTCAAGGGACGATGGTATCAATCCAGAAAGATTGGCCTCCATTGGGACGAGAGAAATTGCTGTAGTTCGAAATAGCGCTTAATCATTTACGTAACCACTGTTCTTCCGTTGCGAACGTTCAATGCCACATTGATAACTCCATTTGGGCTCTGACATAGGTGTAAAATAATGTAGCGCGATATCTTTCTTTGAAACCATTTTGCCACTGAAAGCAAGCGGAAATGGATGGGCAAAGATTCACGATTTCAACCAATCAAGTGAAGGTTATTTGCAGCGTGCTGCAAGCTGCGCAACGGTACATGGATTTGATACAAACGTATCGATATAACGCCTATAACGTGACGCGTATATTAAACTCATTCATGCTGTATGTTTTAATGACGCATTACGATACGATGTCAGATGCGGTATTTCATTTGTGTCAGACGCTCAAGGGAAAATAAATGTGTTCGGAAAAATGAAATATTTTATTGTTTAACTGCGAAAAACAATGATTTAAATATATTTATTGCAATATATTTCACCAATATATTTATTTTGTACACCCCTGTATATATATATATACTTTAGGTAAAAAAAAACTTTGGGATATTTTGAAATATATATCCTTGCATCAAATACTGAACTCCTTCGGCCGCCTTTTACATAATTCTTCACCTAGCAGCTGCTGTTAATATTTTCGATCACTCGTTTTAAATGCATCCACTTTATCGATTTTCGGAAGAAACGTCTATATATATTGAATTAAGTCTGTTTTGGCTTTTAACTTTGCATCTTTCCATTTACAACTTACGGTTTAATTTTAATGACTATTTAGGGTGAATATAGCTACATTTAGTCGAATTATTTTGCATGTGATTGGCTAGGCTGAAATTCAATCGGTTAACTCACTCACCGGAAACGATATTAAAAAATTTTAACTGGTCAGGAATATGTTAATCGTTAACTGACCATTTTGAAAAGCCAACTATTTACCTAGTTGTTTATGAACGCCGAAAGTTTAAAGCGACAACTTTATAATGTAATTTCCAAACGTTTTTACTGAACTTTTGCGATATTGCAGTTGCAATTAATATTTTACAATAATGAATGAACAATGATTTTCTTTCAAAAAAATTATACTACCGTACAATGAGCTTGTAGAACTCTAATTATATTTTGGAAAATTATTGCGGATACATTTGTAAGCTTCCATAGGCGGTTTTATCAAATGTATTCTTATACAAAAGTATGATAAGAATGTTTGTGAATTAATGCATTAAAGTAATTTGTTTAAATCATCATTAATAAAAGAAAACTCTAGCGGCAAATTAAACTACAATTTCCATCCAATTAATACTCGTTAAAAATATGTATTTTGCTATTTTTCCTTATGAACCTTTCGATCCTAAAGCCAAATTATATTTCAATGATTATATTTTGAATTAAATTCTCCGAAACTATTTGGTGGTCCACTTATTCTACTAAAACATCTAATACTGTCACTTATGTTATTTCTTCTGTGTTCTGGCTACAAATTGTAAGCAAGAAACTACATCAAATTCTTGATCTTTTACAACATTTATAGTGCTAGTGATATATAGCCATTCTCTGCATTCATAGAGTTTTAACAAAGTATGTCACATTTACTACTTTTACTTGATTTTGAAATTTTGACATTCTTGATTTTTTTGCATTTATTGTCTATATTGTCTAACTTTTCGTTGTGTTCGGAGTTTCTATACAGATGTTCTATGGGTTAAAAAAAATTCTAAACTTTATTCCAAGGTGTTCTTCCGATTTGTGAAAAACAGTCTGCAAATTTAAAGTGATTGATTGCAAAATTTTGGTCATTTCTATCAAATTCAGGTAATCTTTCATTTATTCTGAATGTCTTTCAGCTTTTACGTAGCCAAACTCTTAACCTGTTTTTCTGAAATTTCACCGCTGTTGCATCAATGCCAAACCACACATTACCACATTGAACTAAAGCCTATTGGACGGTATATTCCTCGTCAATGGTGCATCATCAATATATAAAGCTTTTTGAGCAAACATCTGTATCTTAAGAGGGTTTTATTATTAAATTCAATAATGTTTTCTGAATTGTTTCAGTTTTTCCTTGATTCTGGATGTGCCTAACTCCGCCATTCATGACATTAACACGAACAGCGAATATAATTTTAATGCCAAACTTAGAAATTCTTTTCCATCATATGAACGCAAATTTTATTTCTTATTTCTGTCTTGATCTCCAACATATTTATATTAAAAATTTTTTAATCATGAATACATGTTTCAATTCTTGATTCTTTAGCTGAAACTATTGCTCCCATAAGTACATTAACATTTCATATTCCGCTTACTATGATATGCACATTGAGCATTTCAATTGAGCAA
The DNA here is from genome assembly GCA_900660155.1 of Hofstenia miamia. Lineage (NCBI taxonomy): Eukaryota > Metazoa > Xenacoelomorpha > Acoela > Hofsteniidae > Hofstenia > Hofstenia miamia. The sequence goes on along the minus strand of CABFPE010000064.1, from coordinate 1,552,790 downwards.
CTCAATGTATTGCTTAACTACATACTGCGGAACTACATTATTCCATTTTCTGCACTATTATTGGTAAACTATAGGATAATAAATTTACCCGACCAAATCCTATGCGGTTTATCACGTAAAATTATAGATGACATGGTATTTTAGATGCTCTTCATTCCAATAAATGTTTAAATACGTTTGTCAATTAATACTTTTTTTCCAAATACCCATTCAGGTTCGCCTGATATTTTTCTTTTTAGAGCATGATTTTCTACTGCAGGTCTTATTAAAATAGATGTCATGTGTTTTTGGATGACATTCATTAATGGCAAACGTATTCAGTTTTTCCATGAAAATTTTTATTATATGGGTTTTGAGATAATTAATATTCAACTTTTTTGAATTTCTGCTTCATACATGTAATAATGTAACGTAGTCATGCTTAAGCTATTCAGGAATTGAATTCCGAAGCGTACCTGGACTTTTATCATTCAACCCCTTCCAATTGATTATCAATTTCTTTAATGCATGATCAACAGTTAATTTAACCTCTTTCATCAGCCAGTATTTCTGAAGTTATCGGTTTGTTGTAAATTAAGTATTCTCAATGCTCCTTTGCATGGATGTGATTTAAAAATAGGTAAAGATACACCTTTTTACCCACATAAATAAACCTGAAATTTTCCTTAGAAAATCCTAATCAAGTATTATTTCTTATCCAAACACTGATTATTTTTAAAAAGCCTGTTTGATGACATTGAGTGATTGAGTAGGAAGCACTGTTATAGCTCAAGAGATAAATGCACTACTCTCCATCAATCGAAAAATTATGGAATGTTTATTCACAATCAAACTATGTTGTTTGACTATAGACTTGAATGATGCAACTTTTTTCACCCCAGTTATCAATAGCTGCTTTAATTTTAATTCATTTCCTGCGTCGAACTTGTAACGTTATTTTAATAACTGATGAAGTTATTGCTACTCTGGGAGATCGGAGTGTAGGGCGCTAACAAATCTCATTGATCGTTTCCCCAATCTTATTTATGTGGACTATTGGGAAAAGCCTTCAAATATGCCCTAACCGACCACATGCATAACCAATAATCTGCTAGCATGTATAGCACTGGTTTCCCTTTGAAGTTATTCTACATTTCCCTATTGAGGTACAAGCTGAAACTAACAGGCGAATATTTTAGCTTACACATTGGATTTAAGGATTCTAAAATGAATTAAAAAATACCTTTGCCATCGTTTTACAGGTTTTTAGTCGTGTGTTGTAATGAAATGTGTGCAAGTAATTTGAAAATCATCTTTAAAATAAGAGTTTAATTTTACAAACCCTGAATTTTTCGGTATTTTACATGTGGGGACAAAAAATGTCATATTTGTTCTTTCTGTATTATTTTGGGCTAGAATCATATAGAAGCCTTCTTGAAAATATTCATTTTGGACATTGTAATCAGATATAACTATTAACGCTCTGACCTGTTCTATTTAGGTAAAAACCGAGAGTTCGTGGTCATTCGGGCATGAATCTAACTTGGGTGCAAAACTTGTTACTTTCGAAAGAGCATTCAGGTGAATGTGCAAGAAAGAAAAGACAATGCAAACTGAAGTGCGAATTGTGGCTAGCCAATTATCAAAATTCTTTTCAGCTCTTGCGATTTTGATCCAAGCAATAAATATGCCAAAATGAAAATGAAACGAATAGTTTCTTATGGCTTATACCTACCACTAATCTAAATCCATAAGTGAAAGGTAGTCGATTATTTCACCGGTAGACCTAACTTTTGACCACAGGCACTTAATCGATTACATCCATAATCTAAACAATAAGGAATTTAGAGGAAAATAATGCCACTGTTCTGAAAAAAAATTATTAATGTAATGCTAATAATCAAGAGTAATCAAGGGCAATAACGCTCACTCGTTATGCAACAGTAAGCAGAGTTAACTGTTATTTGGGCAACGTTGTTCACTCAAAAATACTCGCAAATACTTTTCTTTATCACCTGTGGCATCGGAAGCCTACACAACTTTTTTAAAAAAAATAATGTGCACTACACTACTAACACAGATTTAGAAAGTAGTGTTGCAGAAATACAACCGGGTCACAGGTCCCCAGAAAACGCACGTAACTGGGTCTTTTAAAATATATTTAGTCAAAAGAGATCAGGACATTGCGGTGGTGAAACTGTAATTTGTTTAAATAAAACCGTTTTTGTTTGAAAACCGTTTTCTTATTAAATTTACTGACCCAGACCCAGAATGATTTACCTGCTTATATTTTCAACGGAATTCCTGCTGGTGATCGGTTTGCATCTTGTATAAGAAATCAGTTAACAGTAGAAAACCTTTTGGTGGGCCTGCAAATGTTGAAGCAAGGCCAACAGTAACTGCATTTTTAATAGCAGTTGATTACGTACTATAAAGTCCCAAATTAGTAAAATATTTTCCTGTATAAAACTAAATTCGGTTTTCAAAATCTATTATAGTATTGAAAATTTTAAAAAAATAATGCTTTTTTCACTTAAGTGCATATTCATGTCCACTATAGATATAATCATTACCGAACAGAGTTTAAAACTTAAAACATTCTGTAAAAAACATACTGTAGACATACATTACAGTATGAGGATAATGAAATTAACATTGCTGATATAATACCATTAAATAATATGAAGACATAATAATGTATTTGCAATAAATGCATTTATGGTCTCTTCTTTCGTGGACTATTGAACATAATTCCCTTAAATGGTGGAACCCTGCTGCTATTTTTTTTAATATTCGTATTTACGAACTTTTTAAATTTATGTATTTCATCTGTTTAAGGGTCAACGTATTTATCGCTGTTGCTTTGCTTGATGTAATCGCTTTTGCAAGTTCTAGCTCTCTTAAGTTTCTTGTTGTAAATGTAAACTTTCTTTCACTTTTTAATGAAGATTGAATGGAGTTTTTAAAATCGACTGTCGGCTATATGTTGCAATATACTAGGATATCGTTACTTTATTGTAATATTTTGTTGCTTTAAGTAAGCCTTGTCTATATTTCTAAATGTATATGCTGACAAATTACTATGGGGCACTCATTTATATTGTTTACGTGCATTTTACGACTGAGTTCTAGAGCATTTTCCTGTTGAATCTCTATCGTTCTCTATATAATTTGAAAATTGGTTATTTACATAGATAAGTTGAAATTCAACCAGTTGCCAAAGTGTTTATTAATAATCTACTATAATGATCAAATCCTCATTTTCTTAATTCTTTGTATTGTATAATGTAAGGTATCGAAAGATTGTTCTCTCTATTGTTTAAATCAATTTTTAGTAGTAATAATCAAAGTTGTCTCAATTATAATTATATAAGTCAAAGTGCGTTCATGTAGATAATTCTGGCTTCTGTCTTTCAATATTTATCCTTTATATGTTAGAAATAATCGAGAGGTGTGTTACTTCCTACCTCAAACACCTCACTGTTTGTTTTTAGCACAAAAGCAATTAACTTTGCTTCGTCTTGCATGTGTGGCTTATTGTATGGCATGATATTATCAGAAAATGAGTTAATGAAATTAATGCTTCAAAATTTATATATTATTCATTTGAATTGAGTTAATTGATGTTGAAGTGACCAAAATTAGACAGAAAAGGCTTTAGTATAGATTATTTGTGCAATGTTGTCTTAGTAATCGCGAGCAGAGTTCGCATTAACAATATTTGTTAAATTATTTCAAAACTAAATTATGCTTTGACTTTGGTCACTTTGGTATGTCGGTTATTTTCTGAACCCAGCAATAATAAAACATCACGTACATTATACAAGGAAGCGCATGTACTTGCAGCGTTAAAAAGAATACCAGCTATTGGAAAAATTCATTAATTTCTAATGGCCACAATCGAAAAATAATTCGTTCTGAAGAGGATGTATTTCTGAAATTGCTAATGTAGAATCACTGGGGTGATGCTAGCGAACAAGAGAACACGGTTAAACTATTTCTCTATTTACAGATGCTTGGGTGTCTTATATACAATGCGTATTTACAATATGTACAAACACTAGTCAACATGAAAAGCGCGTGATCTGGTCGATAAATAACAACTACCAACTGATGTTACACTAATACCTCAAGATACTCCGAAAAATTGTAACTTAGTAAATTTTTATTGTTGTGTATTAGTCTGAGTTTAGAAAAAATTGTGTAAATATATGTACATATTGAACAAAAAATACACTAATAAAAGCAATTGAAGCCGCATCAAGCCTAGGCAAAATATGTATGTACTGACATTTGTTTTTTTCAAGTTGTAGTTTTACATGTAACCTCATTGAACCTGTATTGAAAAGCTGAGAACATACGCATGGCAATTAGAAAATATGTTTATATCAACTTAACACAGAAAAGTTTTTTAATACTGATGATGCCATTATTTATAGTAAATGCAACTTAAAGAGACATCGTGCATCGAAAAATTGTCATAATCTTGAAATCACACAACAGTACTGTGGATGCAGGAAAAACAAATATTAGTACCTAATAGGCATTTCACTATATTTTGTATGCAGTTGTGCATACTGACGCTATCTAATTTACAATAGTGTTTAATTTTGCACAAGGTACATTTAAATTAAACAAGGAATGTGTTCTTTTCGTAAACAATTTCGATGAAAGATTGAAGCATCTACATTGTATTTAATTAAGCAGACTACTGCCAAAGTTCATCAATTGAATTAAGTGTAATTAAGTCATCATATGTATACATATCATTAACACTGGATAATGTTAAGTAATGATCTCGAAGCTGATCTAAGATGCGTAATTTTTCTTGAAAACGTTTTACAATTGAAATAAATTCGAATTAGTCATCTTTATTGTAATAAATTCATCTATTCGAATCGTAAGCTAATCATCCCTCATCCATATGCACTTTAAATTCATTATCATTTTTATTCGTATTAAGGCATTAAAATTAGTCCTGGATGAGTCTCAACAAAATAGTTCATCAACACTTTGTAAGTATTTATTTGTTGTCTTATATAATTTTGCATATTCGTGGATTCTATGAAAGTCGTTATAACTTTTGACGATCTTGTTTGTGTTTAAAAATTTGATTTCTTCTATTTTATGTGATTCTGTTCATTGCTCTTGTGTATCACGTGAAGCGAAGATTTCCCTGGTTTGGTATAAATCACGAGGTTATTAAATAGGGGGCCATCAATGTTTTAGGATAGAGATGGACGATTTTGAAAATTTAAGATTGTTTGTTGATTTTGCTAAGAAACCTGAGGTTCCAGTTCAGCTTAAAAATATTCAAAAATGTTTAGTGATTAATTCGTAGTTTTTGTCAGAGATAAGAGCAGATATGTTCTTTCACATTGACGAAGTGTAATGTGTTTTCATTTAACAAAATGGTTAAATTTCCTTGTAGTTTATTTCAAATCTGATGTAAGTTGAATTAATTTTCTAAAAATCTTAGTTCTCAAATTCCGTTTTACTTTGGTTGTATATAATAATGACAGCGGTTACGGTTTCAATTTGTATATCATCGGCACTTTATGGATTCGATTGTTTGTTTCGAATTTATTGTTTTGTCAAAATGCATGCCTTCTTGTAGTTGGAGGTATTTTTATTGGGTACATATACACGTCGCCATTCGCAATACTGATACATTTTTTAATCAAACCCAGTTTGTGTTTAATTTGACTAAATGCAATCAGGAAAGTATTGTTCACTATGATTGGAATTTCCCAGATATTTTGGATATTGTAGCTAGTATGAAGTGTTTAGAACCCACCATTACTCACGACCTTTGTTGGAATGAACACAAGAGAGACCACACAGAAAGAATCTCAACGCCTATATTGCCTCTAACTCTCAGGGAATTTTAAGACTAACACTTATTAGTTCGTGTGTACAATTCAATCTTTCTACTTGCTCGCAGTCTAGACCATATCTTTACGAGTGCAATTAAATAGCAAACTTTAAACAGTGTGTAATCATGCACACCGTATTATAGGTAACGATTACAATATTAAATATAAATGCTGGGTGAGTGTTCAAGGCAACATATAAGGACTATCATGTTTTGAATCCTATTTGTACGATATACATCGGGAAGAAGTGTTTGTCAATTTATTCCATATTTTGGAGGTACTTTAGCAACAAAATATTGTCCCGCTGTTCTCGTGAAGTATACGTTATCAGTATAGATAGTACGAGTCACATATAGTTACTACCTTGAAATTTCTTTACTTTGGTCTGGAACTGCCTAGAAATTAATCATCCGGATAGAAAAACAAAATAGCTCATCTAAAATCAATGCGCATATTGTTTAGATATAAACAATATTTTTGATAGAAAATATTTGCTTTTTCACGTCACTTCCCTGTAAATATATCTTTTTCAATATATATTTTCTAAATTAATGAACATTTATTTATGACATCTGAAAACTTTGTCATTTAAAACCAAATGTGTTGTTCTTATGTTTTCGGGTTTTCTAATACAAATGCTTTTAAAAAACTATTGTTTAGAAATAATTGCATATAACTCAAAATCATTTACCTGGATTCTTACTGATTTTAAATCCTATTTTGATCCAGATTTCGACTGCAAACCTATACTTTTTTTATGTGTTCTTGTCTAATCACGCATTTCATTAGCACCTGAGCTTTTAGGAATATATACTAAGTATTTTTGCTTTTTGATCTCTTGTTTGGTAGAGTACCACGGCCTTACATTTTTAACAAATTTTTTACTTCGAAATGCTTTGTTGTACATGTATAATGTTAGTCCAAGATTTTACATTTTAAAGATCGATTTAAATATTTAATTTATATAAAACTATCAGCCCGAGGCTCGCAAATGAAATTTTGTGACTTTTAATTTGAAGGTTTTTAAGCGACGTTTTATCGAAATCGTATTTATCAGAATATATTTATGAATTGTTTTATGAAACGTTTCGAGTAAACATCTAAAGTTAATGCTCATATCAGTGTATTGTACACGATTAATAATAGCCGACAAAAATACAGGAAATTTAAGCTTAAAGCGTAAATACACATACATGCACGAATTCTATTTGGATACATACGCATACCCGAGAAAATAATATGTTTTTTGCTGCTATTAAGCAATTTAATAATTGTTATACATTTCCTTCATTATCTATTAATTTCATTCATAATTTGTTTTTGAAAAAATACACAATGTGGAATGGAACGAACTAATGTATATTTGTATGTTATATTTAATAAGAATAGCAGTTTTAGAATGCACCGTTTTGATTCTCTCTATATTTCTAAATCCTTGTTAAAGCCCATTTTAAATTCTCTAATAGAAAGGACTGTTAATCAACAAAGTAAGTTAACTTTGAAATGCTTCAGCTCTCGGCCCTTGTTTAATATCGTTTCACAGCTCGTAGAAAGTCAAGACTGTCCACATCTAACAAATAAGGTTCATCTACATTTCTTCTTACTATTTAGTTTATATAGGCATTATTGAATCATAAAATTTTGCAAATATATTAGCACGATATTTGGAAGCATACGTAATATAGGTTTTTATATTTTTAATAAGAAATACTACCCAATATCATGGAGTAAGCAAATTTGAAGGGAAATTATAATATATTTTCATAACACTTAGATATTTTATTTTCATTTTTTATGAAGATTTTTAGATTTTGGTGCTATTCGATGCAGCCATGTATCAGCATGCTCTAGATTATGCTGATATCCATAATAGCTCTTTCAGCGAACGAGATTCCGAGGACTTAATGCAGTCACTGGTTGAAACTTCATGCCTTACTATGTTTTCTTGTTGCCAAATCTCTAGTAAGCTGATGCATCAGAAAGGGTTATCAGCATCTTATATACAAGTAAATGTTCATTAAATATCGATACTATATTTTGCAAAAATAAAATATTTCTGAATGTGCAAACGTTGGATACTAAACTACTAGTAGTGTTTTAAAGTTTATGCAAAAGCGTTTGTACGTTTGTATATTTTTCTAGTAAATCTAGCGCGCAAGGCAGTTACTTAACAGCATATTTGTATTCATTTCTCTATAGGTTTTTGTTGCACAAATTGCCAACTCCTGACTTTCTCAGGTTGTCATAATACATGGCGCCCCTCAACATTTAAAGCAGGTTAAAAAATGAAGAATGCGCAATGTACTTATATTGTTTATTATCTTTGTGAGATATTTTACATGCCATTTGTTTTCCATTTTTTCAGATAAAATGCCTAGAAACAAGGAACTCATTTAAAATTATTTAAATTTGGTCGTAGATGGTTTAAGTTGTGTAAGGTATCTACTTGTTTTTTCCATTTGTTTTGCGATTTTATGGAGATAGAGGATAAGATTTTTATCCAGTTTTAGGGGTTTGGAACATGGGAACACTAAATCTGAGGTCAAACCTTTTGTACATTTGACTTAGCCAATAATAAAGTAGTTTCTAAAAAATCATATCCCCCTCAAATCCTCTAGCGACGCCCTTAGCAAGGCATACAATGGTCTCAAACACACCCCTGAATTGCCGAGAGGTGTTCAGATTTTCAAATTTATTGTTTTTCCAACTCTTGTTAAGCTAAGCAAATAACGACATCTGCAAATTTTCATCCAAAACATCAAAATTTCAGAGGTTTTTTCAGTTGATTTTTAAAGTTGTTTTCTTAATGGTGTAAAAATATTCTTGTGTAACTTCAAGTTGATAACAATTTGTCATTTCTAATTGTATCTTCCTGAAATTTGGCCTGATAGCTCATTAGATAATCTTCTTTTATGCTTGTTTTTCAGTTTTACAATTCTTCTGAAAATTTTAGAAAATATACTTTTGCATATTAATTGTTTGATTGCTTAAAATGGTTCATATTTTTATTAAATAATGACGGAATAAAAAAAATCAAAAATTTGAATTGTTACAATACATATTAATTTTCATCTTTGAAAGTTTGAGTAAATTTGATTGAAGTTTATTGGAGCAGTATGATAATCAGTATAGGTTGTCAATTTTTGCTTGGTAGTCATTTTGGATTCTCATTTGCATAATTTATGCAAACAATTGCATTATCGAAATCCCTAATCCCTAGGCTTAACGTATACCCCAAAAGTTTCAACTTTCAGATATTCAGCAGAATTACGACACCTAATACGCTCTATCTATCTTGATCGTTCCAGTAACATCTTAAAACTAAAACTGTTTTTATTTGCATTTGCAGATTAATTCTCGAGTTCAATCTAAAACGAAAAAACAAGAATAATTGGTTTTTCTGATAGAGTAAGCTTAAAACGATTTTTTCATAAAAACTCTACCCACATTAGCATCAAAAAAGTAACGCACCATGAATGGTTTTTTTGTGAAGTGTCTACTAGCTATAAATTAATTTATAATATTTATATTGTGAAACATACGCTGCCACATGTGACGGATCACTTTTTATAAAATTCGAAAATTACCGAGTAGAAAATAATTCAAATCACCTCAGGGGCGGATCCAGAGGAGGGTCCGAACCCCTTTCACCATTAATTAGAATTTAAAATAATATATGTAACAAGCTTATGCAAAAGCAAATTAAAACAGAAGAAGCGCATTAAGATCGCATCTGTGGATCAACGAATTAAGGACGATGGAAATATTGAATTACAGCATATTTTATAGAACAAACAACAAGCTATTGTAATGGGCAGCAAGAAATTAAGGACTAAAGTGCAAAACGATATAAATAGAACTATATTTCAACTACGATCAAATATTATAAATAATATGACAAAAGATAAACTTTTTAGAGAGTTTGATCATAGAATTAAAGAGAAAGCCGATACTGATTGATTAAACTAGTTTTTTTGCTCGATTTAATGAAAATATTATGAAAGATGAAATCTTAAATTCAATTTATCAAGCATCTATAGCTGAGAATCACACAAGTTGAATTGATTTTCAGAAATAAATTGAAAATACAACAACTAGCTATAATGATATGGAATTTTGGGTGTTTAAAAAATGTGCAGATATTCTTGCTTATCCGTATTCTGTGCTCTTCTCAAGAAGCTTAAGAACAAGTAACTATCCTAAGACATGGAAAAATGGACTCATCTCACCAGTCCTAAAAACTGCGGACTCCTCAATTGATAACCCAAAAAGTATAAGACCTATTGTTATAACTCCTATCTCTGCCAGATGTTTGGACAGAGTTTTCTTACCGAGCTTTTACTAATTACAATGATCGAAGACAATTTGCATATAAACATGGATATTCTACAAATGATGCATTATTGTCTCATATATCAAGTACTTCCTAATTTAAAAGAATAAAAATTCATTTTTAGGTCTTGTTTTCTAGATTACACTTCTGCCTTTAATTCTCTAATGCATAATAAAACTTTAAACTATTTTGCAAACTCTATCGATATCTATGATGAAATGAATTTGATTGTTAACTGGATAAAAATTATTTGACTGATTATCAACAACTGGTGAAAGTTTGTAAAATACGTTCGAGAAAATGCAAAGCGCTCGTTGAAGTACCTCAAAGCAGACGACTCTACAATATCACTAATGAGTTACAAAAGTAACGATACTACTCGTAGTGAATTCCTAGATTGTTCTACCGGAACAACAAGAGAAAAGAAATCTTTCATTCCATGTGCTGTAAAATTTCTTATTGATGGTTCTATACCAACATATATTCGTAAATCACATTTTCAAATATAATATTTTTCCTATTGTGCATCATAGTACACAAAGCATTACAAGTACGAGAAGATGAACACGACACCTAAAAACTTATAAATTCAACGGCTATGCGTACTTTCAGCGGATGGTGCTTTTGTATCATTTCAGTTTCTTTTTGCTGACATTTATTTAATATGCGATTCTACTACTATTGAAGCAATATATTTGCATAGTGTTAACTAAAACAAATAAACTAAACTGAAAAGAAGTAGCAAAACAAAAAATAATTTCCTTAAGCACATTGTTACGTGAAAATTGTGAGAATACTTTTTCCCAGTGGATGTTTCAATAAGGAAATATTGCTGAATTTGCTTTTTATTTTTAAAATTAGGGATCGAGAAATGCCCTTTTGATTTAAAATTATTAATTACATAAATGTTTTTCAGAACTTCACGTTCAGTAATGAAATTGAAGAAAAACTTTTGAGATTTTCTGGAAATTTTATGACTATAGGGTACCTCTGGACCATTCAAATTCTCCTAGTCTGATAAAACCGAGTTCATGTATTCTGCTCTTTCCCGATGGCTGGTTAACATTTTGTTATTTAAACACTTGATCTCGGAAATGTGAGATTCAGTATTCAAGATTTTACTATAAATCGAGTTTGCATATTGCCATTTGTTTTTTTCAGTAGGCAGCTTACTAAAATACTTTAAGACACTTGCGTTCATTATTAATTTTGTCAAGCATTTTCATTCGCTTTTTCTCAGGAAGATATGCTGCGTAATACTTTCTTCGCTACGAGTTGAAATTCAAAAAATGGCAATTTTATTGGAAATCTAAGGCCTTGTTTACACAATCTTTATTTTCTGATTACCTTTATCTTTGAAGCAATTATCTATTTTGCTAAATGTCAATTCGTCTACACGGTAAGTTTTCCTCCTAACATTTAGAATCGGATGCACTCTGCTGGTTTCTAGTTGTGAAGCAGAACGTTCTTTATCCTGTCACTTGTGTGTTTAAATTTATGAGCTGAACTGATGCACACCAATACTAATAGATATGAGCCATGCCATGACATTTCAGTGTATTTTTACAAGCGCGCTGTGACAAATTTTTCCCTGCTACCACAGCAATAAAAATTTGGCTTTCATGAGAACTCACTGAAAATTATCGCGCTATTTCATTGTTAAAATTTTTCAGGGATTTGAATTATTACGAAACCGTTTCAAAATTCCGATTTTTCTCTCTTAAAGAACACAAAATCTGCACTCTGAAATCAAGCACACCATTGTCATTGATGTCAACACAATCGCACGCACTGCAAGGGGTTCTTGAAAACATTAGAAACGTTCTCATGAAAACATGCCAGCTAATTCCCGGAGTAATCTTCTACACCCATGAAATATAATCAGAGTATTCTCTTGAAAATGCATTATTTCTAGAACAAACAAAATACCAACCTAAAATTTGTATGAAATTATCCTAATATGGGCTAAACATTAAATTTTTATTAACCTAATGAGAATAATTTTGAAATACTACATATTGCCAGTTTTTTTTGAAAAAGTATAGTGGAAACCAATTTATAATTTACATTCTCCTGAAAATATTAAAACATGAAATTTTTGAGTCCCTTTGGATTGAACTCAATTCTAAAATTAATTCTTCGGAAACTGAACTACTAAATGTTTGCTACAATCCAAATAAAAACTATGTTTCCCACTTTTACGATTATAAGTCTACAGAAATTGAAAATGCAATTCTGGAAAAGAAATACATAAGTATTTTAGGTGATTTCAATGCTAACTACTTAAATCTTAACGAATCACACAAATTGGATAGCATTTGTGACATTTTTGATATCAAAATAATTAATAAGTCCACTCCAACTCGACATTCAAATTTGATAGATTATTTTATTTCAGATAACCCAATCACTCATTTAAATTTCATTTTCGAATCATTTAGTGATCACAATCTTTGTGTGTACGTCCGTAACTCCAAACTTCATGTTAAAACAAAAAAAGTAATTTTTTCCAGAGATTTTAATAACTTTGATGAAAAAACTTTTATCAAACTCTTAAAGAACATTTCCTTTAATTATGTTTACACATTGTCGAAAGGCGACCACATGTTGAGATTCATTCTCCGGGAAATTACTCAAGCACTAAACAAAGTTGCTCCAATCAAGCGCAAAGTAATTAATAGAAATTCGAAATCTGCCTTTGATCAACCGCGTGATACGGATGTAATCAGGCGGCAAGTAATTAATAAAAACTACTTGTTTGAACTAGCAAAATCCCACCCAAGCACGACTAATTGGACTAATTATGAACGGGCAAAGCAATTGATCAAAACAAACCGCAAAAACAACTATGATGCTAAAATAAAGAATTATTTTGAGCAAATGAATAAATCAAATAGAAAATGGAACTTTGTGAGCCAAACGATTGGAAAAAATAAAAGTTCATCGACTAACATTAACGAAATACGTTTTAAAAATAAGCTTTATGGAAATAAGAAACAAATAGCAAACATTTTAAATGTAACTTTTGCAAAAATGGGAAATTTTCATTTTAATTCTCATGATACATATCAAGAACGTATATGCCAACTGAAACAAAACCCTAAATTTAATTTTAATTTAATTTCTTCTCATGATTTAATGAAAGTAGTCAAAGGACTAGACACAACAAAATCTTGTGGTTCAAGTAATCTACCATATTTCATAATAAAAAAATACTTTTCTATATTCGAAGAATACATCCTGTTAGCTTTCAATCAATGTATTATTGACAATAACTTTCCCGACGTTTTGAAATATTCGGATATCTCACCACAATATAAGAAAGGAGATCCTCTCGATCCATTTAATTACCGACCAATAAGCATAACGCATCCATTTTCTAAAATTTTTGAAAAACTTTTAGCTGCCCAAATATATAAGTATTTAAACGACAATAAAATTCTATCAGAGCATCAATTTGGATTCAGACCAAAATTCAGCACTACTGATGCCATACTCTCAATTACCGAAAATTTAAAATGTAACCTAAATAACAATCTTTCTACGGCTGTTGCATTTTTAGACCTTAGTAAGGCATTCAATTCTATGGATTTTAACGTTTTAAAAGCAAAATTATTTGAACAGGGCTTCAGTCATTTAGCTATACATCTTATAATGCATTTTTTGAATAATCGAAAACAGCGTGTAAAATTGGACGAAATTTTTTCAGACTATACAACTACAAATCTTGGAGTTCCACAAGGCACAGTATTAGGGCCTATCTTATTTGCACTCTATGTAAACGATATGTCTCAATCATTAAAAAATGGAACTATTTACCAATACGCTGATGACACATGTATTATTAGAACATCGAAAAATCCGTTTGACGCTACTAAGTTTTTGACTAAAGACATTGAATCACTGATTACGTATCTTGATAATAATAGATTAAAAATTAATGCAAATAAAACTCAATTTATTATATTTGCACCAAAGGAACATCAAAAGATTTCCGAAAATATCAAAATTAACATAAAAAAAATGTAATAGTGCAATGTAAATCAGTATNATAATGCATAAATATGTTAATAGCTCAAATTCCTTTAAGTTCCTAAATGATTTCTTAAAACACAATCAAAGAAACAAAAAACTTTTTAGCAATATTAATCGCAAAGATTCATTTACATTTATGTGTTCGAAATTGTGGAATGATCTATGTGGAGATTAAAACTGAAAAAAATTAAAAACATTTTAAAAAAAAAAGATAAAAGAAATTTTACTGGAAAAGCAATTATTAATTGGAATTACAAATGAATTAAGCACCTGGACTCAATTTATATAAATTTTAAGCCCTTTAAGTAAGGTGCATATTTATATTTTTGTATATTTATATTTGTTTGTGTGTATTTGTTTGTGTGTTAGTTTGTAGTTCTTGTACTAAGTTACGCAATAAATTTGCTTTAACTCTTAAAATAGTTTCTTTTTTACATAACTTTTCTTAACATAGAAAAACTTCTTTTTACAGCCGCTGATGTTGGATTGCAGATATCCAATTTTATGTAAATAACATGTGAAATATTGAGATTAGGGCTATTTATATTGCCACAAATTTCTCTAAATTTTAAAATTTAATAAAAAACAAATATATTGTAGTTTCTTTGAAAAACTCCTCCAGTTGAATTCAATTACTGGCAATTAACAATAGAAACTAAAAGTAGATTCAGCTTGAAACTACCTTAAAGTGTGCAATATCTCATCAGAGAAATGACCCATTGCTGCTCAAAATCAAAATCCCATAATTGGGTAGCACAAAATTTTTCTATCATTGACATGCAGAGAATTAAGTTTTTATCAAAGTGAATTCAAAGTTAAGTAGCTCAAAATGCAAAAAATCGTTTTATCTCACTCTGCAATTTATTAACACAATTTTTAATCCTTATTTTGAAATTTGGCTATTTTAAGCAATTCATTAGTGAAATTAACTTTATTAACCTCAAAACAGATTAACTGGATTAATCTTAATGAAATATTACCTTTTTGTTATACTTTTTAATTAAGTCTTACCAAATCATTTAAAGTATATTTCTACAACTTTTTGTGACTAAATATTAATTTTATTAACTTTTGGTTTCACACCACGTTTGTATATGGGCTAGTTATAATATAAGAAAATGCTGTGGATAAAGCAATATGACTGATAATGAGTTTTTCAAAGTTTCATTGAAAAAACCGACGGAGAATGTTTTGTCAATGTATTTTGTATTAATAAATATGTATAGCTATTTTTGGTTATGAGCAAATGTCCTATTGTTGATATAGGTTATTGAATATTTGTATCGTTGAAATTAAAACAATGTTCTTTTAACACATTAACATTTTTCAACTGCTGTTCTGAAAAAAATTTTTAATCTAGTTACCTGCTGATTTCATACTCTTGCTAGAAATTAATTCGTGTCATTTCAGAAATGCTACTTTGGCTGAGAATTTTACTTGTTATTAATAAACTTATATTTTAAAATACAGACCAATAATAAGTTTGTCAAGAATGTGCGTGTATGTCTTTCTAATAACCTAAATGGAAGGAAATTTTTATGGGAATATTAACAATTTATATCAAAGGAATAGGTATTTTTTGCATTTTTGGTGTGGGATACACTCTCTTTTAAAATGTGGCATTCACCCCGTTACCTTTATTATTAATTTTGTAATGCTATAAATTTAGAGGTGCTTCTTGCAACTTCATCAAAAGAATGTAAGTTTGCAATTAATCAATCAAAGTGAGTTGCACATCGCGAAATGTCTTTCGTTCAAGCTCGATTTTGTCACTCATTTCGAGTTTGCGGAAACGCTTCTCTTAGTTCTTCATAAAAAATATTCTTTCAGAAATATCAAATTTCTATTTTCAAGATTATCTGCTTGCACAAATTTTGTACTTTACCATTGGACTGCAATTCAAGATGAGTTATCAGTATGTTTTATTTCATTTTCTGTCATTTGAAATCTAATTTTAACTTTCAAACTAAGGCTTTACAATTATTCAAACTAAAAATATTTGTTAATTTGAGTGAATGAATTTTACATGCTGTGATGAAAAAATGGGCCCGTTTGTACTGAGAGTTTCCAATATTATTACTGAATTAATCCAGAAAATGTTGATCTAAACCAAAAATATATTATAAGAATCATAGGACACAAAGATCTATCGTTATATTTATTAAAGTTGTAATCACTTTAATAAGTGGTTAAAATATGCTTGAAGACACCCTGAAGTAAGTTTTGTTATATAATTTGTAGTGCGTTTGCCTTTCTTATTTTTAGGTTGTAGAATTTTATAAATATTTAATCAATAAATTTGCTGTAGCATACTATTTTATATAGTCTTGTAATTTAGAGCGAGATGAAAGATAATTGTACAAATATCATATTTGTGGCTACCTCACTTATAATTATGACTTTAATTGATGAAAAAAGGCATCAAGAACATTATCAAGATGCATTGTCTATTACAGCTCAGGATTCTTCTAAGGTTAATACATTTGTCTTAAAAGTATTTGAGCATTACTGTTTCAGCTAATTCTAAAGATTTTTATAAAATTTTGAATTTCGGGCTTTATTTTCAATCACTGCTTTACATGGTTTGGTTTCCCACGTAAATTGCAGAAGGCGTCGCGTCACATTTCTGTGCCTAAGAGCAAGTCTGAAGATAACCGTATCGGATAATTAAGCTAAATACTTAACTTTCTTTGGGTTTTGTATTGCATTTGTATCATTCATGCATAAATTTAATCAATCATTGTTGTAAGGGTAAGTTTTGTTTATTTTTACATCATATTTAAATGGAACTCTTCTTTAATTACTGTAGATCTTCATTGTGATCATATAAAACTGAATACGTGCTATACAGAGAATATCTATGTCTTTATGTTCTTATGCTATGTTTTAGCCATTTTATGTGGCTTAGTAAAAATATCTGTTGAAGATAGTATTTTAGCTAAGCAAATTAATTTTTATTTTTACACTACATGTATATTGTGCCCTCAGTTTTTAAGTTCATTGCTTTGCATTGTGAATTTGTATTGTCGCAGATTTGGTTTCTGCAAAACTATAGTAGGCCCTATTCCTATTTTGAAGAACCTTATGCAATATACTTCATACAAGAATTCTGTTTCGAACATTAGTTAATCAGTCACAAAATGTCGTGTGTTCTAATTTCTGAGACTAAATTAATGCTTGTTTGTATACAGGGATGTAGTCATGAAATGTACTGCGGGTATACGCTAATATCCAATTCCAAATCAGCGTATACAGGACATGTACATTCAAGCCTTATATCTTTCTGCGGGTATACGCTAGCAAATTATTTTAAGTGGAATATATACGGCGTATGCCTTTTTTAGATGTCAACTTGAGATAAGTCAGATGAAAATCATGGCTGATTTTATAGAGTTTTGCTAGTTGGCGTTGTGAATACAAACTTCCCATGTGTGTTGAACTCGATTAGGCTAAGAAAAACTAACTTATTTGTTTTTACGGCCAGGGTTCAATTATTAATGTCTGCCTCCGTTGATTATATTTTTATATTCAATGAAAAAGAAAACTTATTTTCCTGTCAAGCTGTGTTGACTGAAAAACTACGTGGGATGTTTTACGTATATTTTAAGACATTTTAAATATATTTTTCATTTTTTTTTGCAAAATAGCAATAATTTCATAATTATCTGCAGTAACGGCTTTGCTATCAGCTGCACATCTGACAGTTTTTTAGAGAACTTGAAAGAAATTTGGAAAAGCGTTTTGAGAGAGAGGAAACTTTCTGCAGCAAAACTTGACCACTGTTAGCAATATCTGATTGCTTTTTAGCTGAAAATATGTGGTTTCAGATTTTCATGAATCTAATTTATACATTGTTTCGTAAAAAATTTGAACTTGCTTGTTGTTGATGTTTGTTCCTACATTTTTACACATTAGGTACTTCTAGTACCAAACAATATAATTTACTAAGTTATAGTGGGACATTTATTATATTTGATAATATCACCCTACTTAGAATACTTCTAGCTCACAAATCTTTATAATTCGTTATAGTTTGACATTTCAAAACTTTTATTCTTGAGGAAAGCTTTAATAATTTATCATAGGATCTTTGTTTTTATTGTTTTGCATAATTGACATCTAAATGGATTAACATCAATGAACATTGTTGTGCAGATGATATTACAACGATTAATGAAATCATTAGTTTGTTTCTTTCTAATTATTATGATAACAGTTCTTCAATTAAGCAATGTGAATGGTTTGTTATAGCGTTATCATTGGTTTTTCGTTAGAAATGAGTAAATATCGCTATCCTCCCCGTTTTTGCATGTTAGGTTTGATTCTTACTCCGGAATATTTTTAGAAAGTAGTTGCTAAACGATTGTTAACATTGAATATTACGGTGTTGGGCATTTTCAGATATTCAAAACATTTGAAATGCAGAAACATAAATTTATATCCCAAAAATGATATTTTCATTAAATATGCATTTTCAGTTATCTTTATATTTTTAGATGGATGCGCTTTATAAAAAGCGCCTAATCCATCAACAAACTGGTGATGTGTCTGTTTGTAACTGGAATAGCCCTCTCAATTTAATGAGTGCCTACGACAGAGCATCAATGCAAAAAGTCATATATGGTGATCGTTATGTACCGTTATCAGTAAGTTATAATTTATATTTTGCATTTCCAATCTTGAAATACTTAAATTTCTTAACCCAAATAGTTTTGTTTTTGAGATCAATATTGTAAATATATATCATTGGGCTGCTCTTGATTTACACGTTGATTATTTTACTCGTAGGTTTTCTGAATGCATCTGTGACCCATTTGAAAAACCACTTTAATTGTTTCTATATGGAAGCTAAGCTAAATTAAATTGTATCAATAAACCTTAACCAATTACTAAAATAATATTTGAAGAAAACCGTTTTATTAAATTTAGAATTTAAAAGATAATTTTTTTACTTTATTTACGTTTTCTAGCGCCCATGATAACCGTATATGAAAAATATAAAAGGCAACTTATAAATTTAAATCAGAAATTTTGATCATTAAATTTCCGATAACTACAATCATTATACACTTGGAATTGATGTTTATAATTGGTTCTGTAGATTCTGTATACATAATTTTGATATTATATTGAGTTTACTTTGCAAATTTCATTAAACTTGTGGATTTAATTTTCCTATTTCCTTCAATAACCAGTCTTAAGCTAATAGAAAATGATCAGTTTGTTATGCTTCGAGTATCGTCAAATCTGTTTTCAATGATCAGTATTAGCACTCCACTTAATGTCTTTCTGAATAATGACACTAAGAAGTTTAGCGTGATTTACTTTCCACTTTTTGTCATTGAAACATGGACAGGCCTACTAAAAGTTCTTTACTTAAACTAGTGACTGTGCGTGGCTGTAGTAGTTGTATAGACAAAATTTTTCAAATAGTTTGAAGGGTAATTACTTTATTTCTGAATTTTAATACAAAGCAAGAATAGCTTGCTTTTTAACAATAACTAATCAGACAGAGTACAACCTGATAATTTAACAGCTTGAAAACGGTAAATAGCAAAAGGAAAAATCCTACTGATTGTTCACATCGAATGTTTATTTGTAATCCGAAAAATATTCCGAGATATGCGGTTTCGTTCATCCAATTCACTAAACTATTTAAAAGCTTATTGCCAATAAGGATAGAACGGTTGATCGTCCCGATATAACCTCAAACGGAACGAAGTAAAACATTTCCAAAATCTTAACTTCTTTCTTGAGAATAACCGATTACTTTTTTTAATATCAAAACTGTTTTGAAAATGATATAAATATTTAAATTTAGAAAAGGTTGAACATTCGCATGAATTATCAAATCATTTGCACCTTTAGTGTTAATCCTAATCCTCGCAACCTTTTTATGTACATTGGTTTCACAAGGGAGAGGGGTAAAGATACCCCCAGGTTTATTTTTTGTCATTAAGTTTGGCACAAACCTAATATTTGATAAAAAGTTTGAAAAAATCCAAAAATAAAATTTTTAGCCAGACATTTTAGCTGACATCAGCATTTTTGAAAAAAAATTGGTAAAAATGCTAAGAGGTGTGTTATGTCAAAATGGTTAATATTTTTGGTCAACTTTTCTATTTTTTTTATCAACTTTTAATTTTTTTCTATTCAAAACACAAATGATATGGTCCAGTATTAACTTGAGGCATATTAATTTGTATTTATTAATGCTGATCTCAGCATTTTTTGTTTTTGTCTAGTCATTGTTATATTTTATATTAAAATGAATGTTGACAAAATAATCATTATTCCTTAACAAAAACGCACTCACCTAAAAACTAAATTTAGTATGGTGAAAAGTTCAGCCAACCTTTTCAAATTTGATTTTATAAAAGTTATTAATAAAAATTCGCCTGTGGTAAATTTATCCGCCCCTCCTCTCTTGTGAAAAATAGGATTAAATGTTAACATTCGAATGCTTTAAAAGTCAGAAAATATTTATATTTTTTCATTCTAAAAATTTGATAACGCATTAAAAACAAGTTCCCCTTTTCTTTATCGGAAACCAATCAACCGACGACATGATTACTAGCATTTCAAGGTTACAACTTAAGGATTTCCTAACAGCACTTTTTAAAGTGAAACGTCTTAAAAATGTGAGACTCCGAGTTGCTAGAGTGATGAGTAATCGAAAACAAGAATTTGATCAAGTTGAAAAAAATTTATGTTAATTTTATTAAGGAAGAATTCGAAGATGAAGATGGAGTATTCACAGCAGACTATCTCTCAGTTCAAACCTTTACGACATGATCGAAATGGACAAAAATTTCAATCAAATTCTTCTGCTCAATATTTTGCATTTTGTTGAGCAACCATGATTAAGCAGCAATTAGTAGGTAGATGAATATTAACGATAGAATATAGATCACAATTAAGGATTTTTCTTTAAATTCTTCATAATGACCTGAAAACGTGATTTGATAATGTGTTCATTCATCAGAAGTTAGAAGTAATCGAGAAGTAGACTTTTTTTAAATTGTAAAGATGAGTAATAGTCATGGATAGCGTAGGTATGTCATCAGATTTGAGGATTCGATTCACTGATGTTTCTATCCTTCCAAATGCATCTGCCAATTTTGCTAAGAAGCTCATTAAAAAACAGTAACTATTTTCATGTATTGCTTTTGTTAGAGGTTTTTAATTTTTACAGTCCAAACGTTTGGATTGAGATGCCTTTCAAATTTCTTAAAGTGTATGAGACATACACACCACCATTAAAATGGCATTTAAGAATTTCAGTGAACAGAAAGATTTGTTGCAATCATCGTACTGATACATATATCGTGTGATGAAAGCAGATTAAACGTTGGATTTCGCTTTTTCAGCTGTGTTCAATCCAGAGATGGACATGGATCGAAAATTTAGGCCCACGCCCGGCCAGGCTCAGGAAACTTTAAACCCGGCTCTATTCATTTAGTTTAATGCCAATTCTGTCGATTTTTATAATACTTCGGTTTGTTACACCAAAATTTGGTATTATTATATATATACTTATAATAAGCTACTCGCTTAAATTGAAAATTCTAAATTTAACTTTAAAAGAATATATGCTACTAATGCAAAAATTCGAAATGTAAATTTTATTTTTCAACACATTGTTTATAACTTGTATAGCATTCAATGTTGTTGCGTTGTTTTCGTGCTCTGTTTTGCGTAACAGTCACCTTTTATATTTCACCCATTTGCAGTTTCTCTGGTTCAATCTATGTTTTTTAGATTAATCAACCAGCGGTATCATTACTGCCATGCGTCGGCAAGAAACGAAAACATTCCGAATCTGCACTGGGAGGTCACTTAGGATTGTTAGATGCATTGTTTCCTGATAATCAATCTAAAATTCTTCGTTACAAGAAAATATCAATTAATACAATTAGTCACGATTCTAAACTACCTAAACTAGATAACTCTGTCAGTCAGTTGATGTCGCCTCAACAGATGATTTCGGATCACGTGACAATTGAGAAAAAGGTTTTAACTTGAATTTTAATGTTTTTGAATTATACTCTACATGTACAAACATATACAAAATGTGGCAAAATTCTGCATTAATAGTAGTCAGATTTGAAAATGACTACTACCCGCATATTTATTGAATAGCAAAGCACTCTCAGCACATTTCAGATTGGTGGATAATGTGCAAATAGCTATTGAATTACGCCACATGTGGAAAAATTCTGCATTAATATTAGTCAGACTACGAACATTGATTTGAAGGGGGTGCCACACGATGGGCTTTGTCCCGAGTCAAATGAACTATGTTAAGTGCTCTTGGCATGCCACACGATGAACTCATGCCCCGGCATATGCTCCGAGAGTAATTATCTTGCAATTATCTCGTGGGGGACAGATGCTAAACGGAGTGCATTTAACTTAAGTGTTTTAACCTAGCGCAAAAGCCCATCGTGTGGCATCCCCTTTAATACGACATCGTTATTTGATGGATTGTTAAATATCGTAAGGCGAAAATGCCATTATAGAATCAGTATAAAAAATCTGAGGCTTAAAATTTAAACTAATAGCCTGTTTCAGATAATAACTTATAGTTTTAAAGTGAATACAAGACCAGAGTTTTAATCGGGCCAGACTTCGAAACTGCCGGGCCTGGCCATAAAATTAAAATTGAAGCGGGCCCGGGATCTGAAATTTCTGCACAACGTGTATAGAATTATTCAAAATTTTAATAATAAATATGAATTCTCTTACATTATAATATTATATCAACTATTATATTCAATTAATTAATTAATAATTATACATTAAAACGTAAATCCACGGCGAAAATAGTTACAATTAACTCAAAAATTGTCTTAGTAATGGCAAGCGTCAATTAATTTCATTTATACTTTAGTTGTCCCATTATAAACTTTAAATTCTTAGATTATATACATGATTTTAATTGAATGTTTGAGAGGGGAATGCTGCATAATAAGTTCGGAGCATTTTTATATGATGTTCCATATACATATATTTATTATTAATAAAACTGCAATACAACTATTAACCATTTAAAAATTCCCATTAAAAAGTCTTTCCAGCAGTAGCACATCCTTATTGAAGCCGATCACTTTTGATGCTATCACAAGTTAATTTTATTGTTAAAAAGTGCAGTTAATGCAAAAATGTTTTCATTTTAGTATTTTCAATTATGTTTAATTTTTTTATTTACAAAAATCTTATAATGGCCCGGGCCGGGCCTGGGCCTGAATATAACCAATTGAAACGGGTCGGAAATTTTATAGTAATCTCATTAATCTTAAACAAATGATTTTGTATTGCTTTGCTTTGACTACCATAAATTTTTAGGCTTGTTACGGGCCCACTTTACTCATTGAAACAACATTTAGAATTGTAAACAATTCAAGATTATTTTGCCTTTAGCTATTCGATTTAAATTCGAAAATGTCTCATTTACAACATAATTTTTGGATTATATTATGATATCCTTGATTTGCTAATATAATTAAGTGAAATAATTTTTTAATCTCATTCAATTCAAAATAATTCAGCTGTAAATAAACAATTTAGGCCTTCCGGGTATTAAATGCGCATGATCTTGCCGATGACTTCTATCTTAATCTTATAGATTGGTCAATTCATAACACTTTGGTTACAGCATTGGGTAATAGTGTTTATTTGGGACACAACATTTCCATTTGTACCAATCGAACCATACGATTGCACGCTTTCCTCCCCCTTGATCGTCCAACAGCTGTTGCTTGGAATGAACAAGTATTTTTATTTATACATTGTTTATCTATAGGGTATAAGTCACACTCCAATTCAATTATGCTTTAAGCTAAAGTTTATATCAAAGTGTAAATTTATGATGTTGCTAATTAATTGTAATTTAAGAAAAGTTTATATAACAAAATTCATGTAAGTTTTCACACTTTGAATGATAACATTTATTGAATATGTATATTTGTTAGATCTTGTGAAATTTGCGCTTTCTGTTTTGATTGAAGATGCAACTGGCAGTGCAGCGTCATATATAACAAGAACCATGAAACTTTTTTTTCCATCGTATCCTACCGTTAAGTCAACTTCTCATTTCATCTTATTCTTTAAGCTATTTATTTTTGCTATGACTAAGATAAAAATTTTATATTTGGAATATCATTTTTGGATGAACTTTTGACCATTATTTCTTCAAAATAGTGTAATTTTATATAATTTTCTAAATTGTTTGCCCAACGAGGACAATATCTAAAAATACATTGTTGGGATTCAAAAATTAAGTCATCAAAGTTTGAATAGAACTGTTTAAATTTGAAATTTTACTGTTTATAGTTGATTTTAGACCATCTATAGAAGCATTACACTTCATTAATTTCAATTCTATAAACCCAGTATTTTTTACCTTTTTCATATAGGTAGTTCTATAATGAACATATTCTATATATGGGATTGAATTAATTTTGACTGACTTTAGACCCAGCATGTAATCAATTGAAACTCGCACTTCATTAGATATAATCTTCATATTGATATAAATTGAAGATTTCTAAAATATTTTAACAGTTTGAAGAGCAGGATTGGTGTCTCGATTTTATATAAAAATAACAATAACGAGGCCTCAAAATGTTCATCAAAAATGAAACAAAGGAAATTTCGATTGAAAATTCTAGTTATATTAAATTCAGAATTTGATACAATTTATGATAGACTACAGAAACTGATGTAGTTGTGGGGTTACAGTGTCATTTTGAAAAATTTGATTTAGGTAGACCGTGGTCCACTGGGTAAACCTGTTCATATTGGTAGTCAACACCATATTTGGAGCACATCTTCTAACATGCACCCGCTCCACTGTTTGGTTCAAGAACTTTGTCAGAAATAAAATATGATGTTATAAAAACTGTCATTTCCTAATGAGAAAATTGAACAAAAATTGCCAAATTCTTTAGAAATTTGCAGCATCAAATTGTGGTTAGAGGAATGATATGAAATCTCTACATCATGTTATAGAATAATTCAAAAGTTATCAAAACCAAGAGAACTTACGTATCAAAGATTTCATTACTTAACAGTACACAATCGAAATCGAGCGCTATGCTATTTTGGTTGGCATTTATTAATGAACCTGAAAACTGCTTTGTTCAAGATATCCTAAAAAAGCATATTCATTGCGGATAGTTGGTCTGAGAATTGATTTTTAACGCATCCCAACTCTCCCTAATATTTTGGCTAACATTCAAGAGGTGGTGTTTGGATATTGGAAATCAAATTTGACAACAAGGCCATATTTGTCTAGAGTTCTGGCACCACAAAGTGGTCAGAATAACAATAGTTGTTCTGAAACAGCATTAAAGGTGGTGGTGTGCGACATTAATTCTGATTGTATTATTGCCTTTGAAAAAATTAATCAAAAATTTAACTCGCAAATTTGAAAGCTTAAAAATGACCCAATTTGTTTGTTTTTCCGCATTAACCTGAATAGTGTTAAATGTATATATAAAAATGAAATTCCATTTGGCGAACAGGATTTTTCATAGAACATTGCTAAAAAGGTATATCATATTTTTTGGACAAAAGTTCTTCAAATAGCGACAACGAGAACTTGTTTGTCCGTAAAATTGTATGCCAATGATAGCTTTGAAATATTGAAAATATCACATATATTAAACCCTGAAATTTTTTCAGTTGCAAGTTCAATTTTGTTTTTTATAGCAATTGAAATTCGAGGCATTTTAATCAACAACTACCAGACCAATACGTCTGTAAGTGCAACAAACGACAGGTACCACAATTCGTATTCCAGTTAAAATAGGTCTCAAATCCTGCTTTTGAATTGGGTACTACAAATAATTTTGTTTGAAATATTCGATAATATTGGATAATGCGTGTTCTGCTTTTTCTAGACCAATTTATCTCGTTCGGGTTGGACTTAACTAGTTCAAAGAGTTTCTGCTTTATGTTTATCGTGTTCTTAATTAGTTATGGTTAAGTTAAATCGTGATTTGTTAATTACTCGGCGGGACTTCAGCGTTGCTACTTTGTTTAGTGCTTGATTGATCAGTGCGGCAATGTAATTTAACATGTGGGAACCAGAATTTAGAGTAAAGATATAGTCGAATGGAATATTTTTAAGTAAATTTTCCATGATTTCATCTGAATAGTTTTTGAAATCCCTAGCATAAATCGTTTTAAATTTAGATAACTTAGCATGATGTGTACTAATATAAATGCAGAGTGCATGATCACTGAAAGATTCGAGGATTAAAGGTTTATATATAGTTTCTGAATTACATAAAAAATAATCAATTAATGTCGTTCTTCTAGTAGGATCTGAGTGTTGATAATTTTTAAGTTATAAGTAGCGCATAGTTCATTCAATGCATTTTTTTCATAAAAACTGAAATAATTTATATTAAAGTCACCTAATATGTTTAGGAAATAGTTATTAAGAATATTTGAAATTTCATCGCATTTAAATTTTATATATTCTACAAGAAAATTATTATTTGGATTATAAGTCACATTAATTAATTTATGTTCGGAGGAATTTGTAGGTGATTTAATTTCAATCCATAAAGATTCAAAAACAGAATGATCGGATTCAAGATTGTTTTCATATTGGATTTATTTCTTTTGGTACAATAATCATAACCACCACCTCTACTATTCCTATTTTTAACAAAAACATCAAAGATTGCGGGGTCTGAATTGAACAAATTTGGATTAATTTCGTAGTTTAACCAAGTTTCTGTAATAGTGATAATTGAATTTAAACCAAAGTGAGTTGCAATTTTAAGAAAGTGATTTCTATTTAAATTCAGACTTCTGGCGTTTAAATAAATATACTTAAAATTGTCTTTATAATGATTCGCTAAATTTTCAAGATTACATTAATCTAAGATTGGGACAGGATTTAATTGTATATCTCTTGCTAGAATAATTAAATTATTATAAATGTAATCATGGATGAAAGTAAGAAAATTTTTGCTAAATTTTAGTAATAATTCATAGTAGTGTTGATAATGGAATTTGTGTGTGTGTATGCTTTGTTGTCTCACGTGTATATAATATAATTTTACATTTTTACGGAGTAATACAAATAAAAATAGTGTTTTCCAAAAGTTTACCTTATTCATTGGAATAGCTAACGGTGTAGGATGGGGTGAAAAGCGGGTGTCGGCAGTAAAGCACGGCGTGTCTTGTTGGATGCCGTTTCACTTGTGAAAACATCATTGCCCCAAGCCAAAGTCCGGAAGACCAAAGAATTCTTCCAAAACCTCCCAATCAGCTCTTATGTGCGTTTCAAAGCGAATTCCCAGAAAGACTTCAGGGGAATTTCGCAAGGAATAGGCTGATGGTCAAATTGTGACAGCAAGAACTGTGCGAAACATCCTGAAAAAGTACTCAATTGGGACTTTCGTTGCACCCAGAATGCCATTCTTAACCTCAAAGCAGATTACACCGGGTGAGTTGGGCCAATTTAATAAGAGACAATTCATCTGAACACTGGTCTAATGTTATATTTTGAGTTGAGTCAAGATTTGAGTATACGCATCGAAAAGAATGTTAATAGAGACCAATTGCGCAGAAGTTCAGATTCTTGCCTCAACTTACTCGGGGGACTATGAATTATGGTGGGAAGTCTGTAATGGTATGGGGTGCAATATGGAAGTGTAGCTTTTGCAAGATTGTTCATATCACTGGTACTCTCCTAAGCTCTTAATATACTCGGATTCTAGAAAAGGAACTTTTGCCACTCCTTACAAGTGATCAATATATCAGCAGGATGGTGCTCCATGTCATACCTCAAAAGAAATGGCAAATTTCCTAAACAATAACGGGGTTGCTTTGCTATCCATACTGACTGGCCTGGCCAATCTCCAGACCTTAACATTATCGAAAATATGTGGAATAAGGTCAAATATCGAATTTGACAGTATATTCTTCACACTGAAGACGAGCTGTGGAGCGCAATAAAGAAAAATTTTTATGTAATTTCCAACAGCTTTATTAAAAGACTTTTTGCTTCTTATTTTTTCATTCAATATACCTTTTTTATAATCTTATTTTAAAATGGTTATTCAATAGGAAGAGCTATGTAAACAATTCTGAGAGTGCAATATTTGTAAGAGCTAAAGCGAGCCTTCTTGAATGGTTCTATGTGGCGAGCCGAGCCGAACCGAAAATACTCAAAAGTAAAACAAGCCGAGCTCAAAAAAATTTCGGCTTGTTGACAAGTCTGTTGAAAGCGATGCTGATGTTGTGATTTAATGTAACGGTTTATTCTTCATAAATTTAATATTGGTGTAAATAATGCAGATATGTAGCAGAGTTTATTTAAGTTATTTTACATTTGTGTGTCATTTTGTCCAGATTGTTGTATTTGCGACTATTGGTGCAATATTATTAGATAGATTGAATCAAGGGCGCACTCGAGAAAGGGCTCCTATTACTCAGTGTCCTTGTTTACTTCGATTACGGACTCATTCCTTTTGATAAATGTATATTACCGATTCTGGGTGTTGGACATTACTTGTTGATCAATTCAATGTATTTCTTGAACAACTTTCAAATTTAGAGCCTACTTCACCTTCTATTCCAACTTTATTATTTAGTAGTACACCCCTGGTTGGCAGCATTGTATTAAGTTATTAAAAAACAGAAATTTATTAGCTTGAGAACTATATTTCGCTTTGTTTAATATATTATCTTAAATTGTTTAATTTGACAGAAACGTTTACACTATATATTTTAAAAATTCAAATATTAGTGATTAGTTCAGCAGATAGAAAATTTTAACCAATCATTTTGTTTCTACTTTGAATTTTTCTAAGAGTTCGGTGTTTGGTAAAACTCCTTTAAAATCAGTTTTTGTAAACTAGGCTTGTAGTATTTAGGGTAATCATCTTGCTGTTGGAACTCATCGTGGCAATATTTCAATTTGGGATCCCGTTACACTGAAGGCGATTTTCACGGTTCATTCGCATGGAGAACGGGTTGGCGTTTTTGCTTGGAATGATAGGGTTTTAGCATCCGGAAGCAGAGATCGAACGAAGAATGTTGTGTTACGTGATATAAGAGAACCATCTTACAATAAACCATTTGCTAAGCTCACCAGACATTCACAAGTTAGTATTTCTTATTTTATTCTGGAAAACTTAATATATGCATCGTTAATCATTGATATAACCATTTTAGATATGTCGCAATTCGAGAGCATTAAAAATTCTTATAAACGAATTACAATTAAGTTTTTTTCGCATATTTTTCTTAAATTTTGAATGCTTACTATGACAGGTTATTCTTGAATATACTTATTTTTGATCTGCATGTCCATTATAGAAGTGTAATAATGACGTACGAAACATTTCAATTTTGACTTTCTAAAAGTCTCAGTTTCTTGTGATGTGTGACTTTCAACTACTTTATATTTTGCGAAATTCTGATACTTAGAGTTGTCAAAACTGAAATCACTGATGGTAGGGTCCGTCGATAAACCGAACCGTAAGCCGAAAACACGGTTTTTTATGGAAGCCGAACCGAAGCGAGAAACGACTGACTTTATAAAACAAAATCTAGAGAAAACTGAACTGCTATGAATCGTAGATTTTCCTCCTAATGTTGGGAATTTTTTCATTATTGAACAGTTATTGGAGACATTTCTTTTGTTTCATAAAACAAAGGCATCGACTTGTACAGGGGGGATGTCACTAAATGTGCCCCCCTTAGAAAAGTTTGGAATATTATGCATAAAGCTTGATAACATATTTATTTTACAACAGTAGTTGGCAATGGTACAAAAAACGATTAAAAACGATAAAAACATAATGTTGTAGGGGCATGGTGGGTCAATTAGTACTTGGTTGGACCACCCTCAGCATCGATCACAGCTTGGACTCTTCGAGGAACATTTTGGATAAATTTTCGCATCAAACCAGACTCGATCATGTCTTTCCATTCTCTATTCAAACATCTGATCATGGCAGGTTTAGTTTTAGGATCTCTTAAGTAAACTCGTCTTTTTAACTCCGACCACGCGTGTTCAATAGGGTTTTGATCAGGGCTATGTCCAGGCCAGAAAAACTGACCTGGACGCCCACCCTCTTTTTTCATCAACACATTGAGTCCAAGTTCCTCTTTTTTTTCGCAACTTCCAAATGATCGATGGCAGGAGGCCCCATCTTCTTGGAGCCTCGCGTGCCTCTTGTCAATTCCTAAGCGTTCATATTCATCAGCAAAAAAATCCAAAATCTGAACGTAAACATCCGTGTCAATAGTTTGATCTCCATGAACAATGAACAAATCAGAACTTTCGTCCATTCCAATGAAAGCGGCAACGTGAAAAATGATGCCATTTCTTGTTCCGAAAGTTTGGGGTTCATGAAACTCGTCACATCTTGCTCCCAAATTATAAGAATTACCATTTTCCATAAGCCTTTTCGGCATTTCATCCGACCAAAAAATCCAGCGCAAATAACCTTCCCAATCATGACCAAAATTCTCCTGCATCCAAAGTGCCCAAGTCAATCTGTCAGCCACATTTTTTTCACTCAATTTTGGTTTTTGATTTGGCCGTTGATATTTTGCCCAACTGGCTTGTTCTGGTAAACGCAACCAATACTGAATCCGGTTCCTAGTTGTGTTGCATTCATCTGCTGTCGTGCGAAGTCCTGCACCTTGCACATTTTTTAGTTTTTTTGTTAATTTTTTAGCCAATCTCTTGTCGATGGTTTTTGATTTGCCTTTGTCCGAACGTTCCTTTCTTTCCAAAATTCCATCATCTCCACAGTTCAAACGATCACGGACTTTCCTGATTAAGGCTTTAGAGTTTCCTAGTTCCTTGTGAATTTTATTAACTGACCAACCGGCTTTTATTAAAGTGTCGATCTTGATACGATTTATATCTTGAGTTGCGAGTTTATTTTTTGATAAAACAGCCATTTATGTAAGTCTCTTGTTGTTAGATACAGTTTTGAGGTAATAATACCGATATTACCTGCATTTTCTAGGGGGGGCACATTTAGCAACATCCCCCCTGTACCAAAAATCGGTTCTTTTCCGTTATATTCTCCACTCAAAAATTTTATATAAACTTATTATAATACTTATAGAATTAAGCATTTATTTTGTAAATATTTGAAATTTGATGAATGATACAAAATGCCTAAACATAGAGTATAGTAGTTATTTTTATGTTGTATTTTTAAGGTGTTTTTTTTTCAAACTGTTCTTATCGCAGCAGATTGCCTTCTTATCAAAACATCTTATCAAAGTATTGTAATAGGCACCTACTGGATTTTTTGCTACATTTGCTACATGCTTTCGTGTTCAACTCAATTATCAGTTGTATCGGGTTGATTTTCTTCTTTCTTTCGCTCGCGTGGGGATCTATGTGTGTGTTCTATCTTTTCATCAGTAGTTCTTCTGAATTATGTTTATCTGTTAGAAATTATAAGGCTATGAAAGCTGGTAAACACACTGTAAGCTATTAGACATTTAATTGACATTGATCGTCTATTTGCATTTGCACATAGTGCAAATTACCAACAATAGACAGAAAATTACAGCACTGGATAATGAAATTCATACTCTTGAATTTGACAGTCAATCGTATTTTTAATCCTCAATTTGACTTAATGTATTATTTTATAAATTTGTGGGTGTGAGACAAAGATGGACATAGGCCGAAAATTTAGGCCCAAGCCGGCCCATTTAATTTAATACAAACTCGGCCTATTTTAGGTCCATTTTCATAATACTTGTCAAAAAAATTTGTATGATAGAAATACTTCTAGTAATATCTAAACACTGAAATTGAAGATTTTAAATTGAAATTTTGAAAAGTATATGATACTAATGTAAAATCTCCAAAATGTAAATTTTATTTTTCAACTAGTCAGTTTTTTAAAATTCGTCTCATTTTTGCGCCCATTTTTTTCTATTTCTTCGGCCCAAGCCCGGCCCATGTCCATCTCTAGTGTGAGGTCCTTTATTGACCTCAGGATATTGTTGAGTATTTTAACCATTTATTCAGATTTTAAGCAATTTTACAACAAATCGTATTAAAATATTTTTGTGTGAATTGGTTGTGTAGACCCGCTTTGAGCATGAATTACACGCCAGGGTTGCGTTTCTTGTAATAAATTTATCAGTAGCCACGCTGTTGACAATATGAATAATGCGAGTGAAGAAAGAGTTTTGGAAGCGATCTTTGTGAGTGTATGTTTGAAAAAAGACAATAGAAACATCAGAGCGTGTTAAGTGAAAAGTAGCAAATTGAATATAATCAAAAAAATCAAGATAATATTATTCTAAAAAAATGAAAATTGAAGCTGAAGTACAATGAGTAATACTTTTAGTGAAAGTAGTGTAGAATTGTAACAAATTTATTTGGGCATTCCTGTAATTCCTTGAAACTACAACTTCTGCTGTTTGATTTGAAACTAATGCATTCAAATTAACAAATTGCTGCACACAATTTAAAACACAACGCAATCAATTTAAAATATAAGCGACTCAAATTAAAAATAACGCATTCAAATTAAAGCGTAAGTCATTCCATTTTAAATTAATATCAAACAATGACTTTATTAAAAAAATGAAATTGAGGAACAAAACAATCTATAACCTAATGCAATGTTTGCTTTATTCTCCATACAGTAAGTCATCCTCAGCCATAATACTTGCGTATTGCCTCTGTACATGTTGAAAAAAAACGAATTATATCTCCAAAAATATCTTTCATTTCATTCAGCCTATAGCACATAAGAGTCATACCATACCCGTTGGTGGATCTTGTAATATTTGTTACAAACAATTGTATTGTAGTATTCACATTGCAGCCATTGGCTCGTACTACTGCACGCCAATTTTCGAGATTTCGGGTTGCGTTGATAATGCGGTGTTTTGCTTTAGTGGATGTATTTTTAAACTTTCCACGCTTCGTATTTTTCATAACTCCTCTTTTTTCATAAGCAGGATAATGCTTTAGAAAGCGTAAAATGGTAGAAATTTATGTCTATCTTAATAAATTTTAATGACTTCTATTACACTGCAGAAAGGCTTCTAGGAATAACTTTGAATTTGTAAAGTAAGAATATATAGCATTTTAGCCTATGGTTTTCTGATTTTCCTGTAATTTTCCTGAGCAATAGCTGGGTTTCTTGCTTGAATGTCAAGTTTTTAGATATAACTCAATTGTTTTTAAGGATAATGATGATTGCCTTATTCATTGTTTAGTTTGTTTTGTTTTTAGTTTCAATTTTTTTAATAATGCCATAGTTTAGTATTGTTTTTTTTTGAATAACTTATGTTTTAATTTGAATGTGTTAGTTTTAAATCGAACGGTAAAAGGTGTAGAGTAAGGCATACAGAGCCGAACGGTGTTTAGCAAATCCAAATGTGGAATAACTAAATTGTTGACAATCATATAATGCTTGTCTATGTTTTATCAAGAATTTTGCTATCAAATGCGTGACTGATATGGATTGTGCAGACAAATTGCTTGAATCGCCATCTTAATAGATATGTGCCTATTTTTAGAATTCTTGGAAAACATTATCATTTAAAGGCGTTTAAAATATAGGTCATATGTGTTATTGTGTGTATCAAGGCAAACTTTAATATAAAGTTAGATATGTTGCATAGACCTGTTGATTTAAAATCACCAACACTGTGTGCACGTTTTCCTAAAAATACTTATGTTACTCGAGGGTTTCCACGAGTTCTGTCTATCTCTTCCTTAGACCAGGTTTCAAAACAACAAAATATTGTTTTATAAACCTATAGCATGAAATAGATTTTAAAAAAATTTAGCACGAAATTTCTAAGATAATTTTATTAAAAAACCTGGATTTTTTTTAAAGAGAAGAACATAAAAGCACCATTCTATAACTATTAAAATTCAAGGTTAGAGAGTACATGCAGTATGAAAAGCTTGGCAGTCTCAATTTTGACTTTATTCGGAAAAGCATTTCTATTTTGAGAGCACTGAGGAATCCGATTACTAATCCGATTATTATGAGGGTTCGTTTCTTTGGGTGTGCAAAGAATGTTCTAACATTCCCGATAACAGCTCTGCTCCGGCTGATCAATTGGCAAAGCTCGAAGGTAAGATTTCTGCGTTATGTGATGTCATTATGGAATTGAAATTTGAGGTATCCAGTCTAAAGAAGAATTTTGTCCCTACCAATTATCAGTCTTTACCCGATAGTTCTCAATAAGGGATGCCGGGGCTTCCTGTTCAATATGCAAATCCGTGGCTTTTGAGAATCCGGGGGCGAAACGTAAAACGAGATAGTGAATCATTGGTTTGCTCTTTTAACAAAAAACGGCGTTTCGAATCAACCCAAGAATACTCCGGACAGAATGAGACTATTGTTAAGCGGACGGATGCTGGAAAAATATGCGGTGTTGCTCCACCCCCTCATAGACGACAATTTTACATTGGTCGGCTGTCAGTAAACGTTAGTAAACAGGATGTGGGATGTGGCGAAGTTTTACAATGACGAGGGTGTCCAGCTGCTACACATCAGAAGTGTTTTCGAGAAGAGTCTGGTTTTGCTGCTTATCACTGCGTCGTCAGAAATTCCGCCAAAGACAAGATTGAGAACCCTGACTTTTGGCCTGAACACTGTGTAGTTAGAAGATTTGGTCTAAACGAAGACGCCAGGAATTGGCTTCGCTCTTTGCCAAGAGATTGACTAAATTCCGTATTGTCTTTACTGTGGAATGTCGAAGGGGTCATATATGTGATGAAGGACTCCCCGATGATTTGCTTAACTCTTATGATATTCTTTTGCTGACAGAAACCTTGAATTGAAAAGAACTAAAACTCGATGAATATGTAACTTTTAATGAATGTGCCACAGCTCCTCTGGTAAGAGGTAGAACAGTGGGTGGTATCTCTGTTGCAGTGAGGCCTCGACTTCAACCATAAGAAATACACTGCTGCAAGTATTTTGTTGTTGTGAAGTGCGCTGTCTTCGTCATTATCTGCTGCTACTTTTCTCCCAATTTTCGGACTGCAGTGCTTGTTGCCAAAGTAACAAAGACTACTTTAAGACGAGTCATTGATCAAGAAAAGCTTCACGTGGTTGGTGTAGTTTCGGCAATAGCGCTTATTGATGGAGAATTGGAGAGCGCTTATGAGATTGTGCACGAAGGTCTTCTAAATGCCATTCCTGTCCAGAGGCAGAAATCACGCAGGAAAATATTGTTTGACGCTGAATGTAAGGAACAATTCGATTGTCTCAAAAAAGCTTAAGGCTACTTGCTGATAGCGAAATAAATGAAGAAAGTGTCAACCTTTAGAAGATAGCTTATAGAAGCAACGTGCGTAAGAAACAAAGGGAGCATTGTGTCAAAGAAGAGCTTCTAATCTCGCGAGGTGAAAACAATCCCTGGCGCCTGAACAACAATCGAAATGGCAACTTCAGTTGTCCTGTCTCTCTGAACAAATTCAGCACTCACTTCGAGAACTTGTTGGGTTCAGTCAAAGAGGATAACTTGGATCTCGAATTTAATGAGTTGTACCACATTGAAGATCCTTAGCACCAGACGATTTCGGAAGAGGAGCTTTCATTGTACTTTTTGAGTGCAAAGGATCATAAAGCTTTTTGGCTAGATGATATCGCGGCGGAGAACCTTAAGCTGTCATTCCATATGTTAAAAGACTTTTGGTTAGCACTGTTCAGCGCTATGTTGATGACTGGCACTCTACTATCGATCTGGTATAATAGTTTTATTAAAGTACTGTACAAGGGAAATGGTGACATC
Organism: Hofstenia miamia; assembly: GCA_900660155.1. Classification (NCBI taxonomy): domain Eukaryota; kingdom Metazoa; phylum Xenacoelomorpha; order Acoela; family Hofsteniidae; genus Hofstenia; species Hofstenia miamia. Next base: position 1,516,787 of record CABFPE010000064.1, on the reverse strand, counting down.
AGAAACCCTAATAATTATCGTGGTATTGCATTCCTATGTGTAGTTCTTAAGATTCTCTCAAAGCTTATTAGTGTGGACGGCTTTATCTTCGAAGTAAACACCCCAATGAGCAATACGGTTTTACAAGAGGAAAAACGATTGCTGATGCTCTGAAATTATTTCGAATTGATGTCCGACGTAATTTGTCAAAGCCTGGTAGATCAACTTACGCAGTGTTCGTCGACTTTCGCAAAGCCTTCGACAGTATGAGCGTTCGAAACTTATTCGAAAACTGATCAGTTATCATGGAGATCGTGGCCCATTGCTAGGGCTGACCGTATCGTTTTTGAAACTAAATTTTCTCTATATAACAGATGGTCTTCGTACATCCGACGGTCCCGGAAAAGAAAAGGAGTGCTTCAAGGTGATTCACTTAGTCCGCTGCTCTTTAGCAGCTTCATTGCGGATTTACCCGCATTTACCACCCTTCCTGAACCAAACAGGCGTAAAGTGTTTACTTTATTGCTATGATTTTCTCCGATGGTAAACGAAGTACAAGCAGCTTTAGGGAACCTTGCATCTTGGTGCGTAGAAAACGATCTTATCAAACTTGGGAAAACTAATGCTATGAAATTCCAACGCGGTGGGAGGCTCTGTAAAAGCGACGTTTTCATGTTGAACGGTGAATTGGTTAAGTTCGTGAATTCCTATGTCTACCTTGGAGTAAAGCTTACAAACAAATGGTCCTGGTCGATGCATATCTGGAGCAAAGTGGTAAAAGCGGCTAAGCGAACTTTCCAGTTTGATTTATTGCAGAAGATTTCTATAGAGCCTGCGAACAAATTGTTCAAATGTTGTATCCTGCCCATAGTATCCTATAATATTTCGGTGTTTTGGGAAGATCTTACCTCTAATCATCATCGTCAGCTGGAATATGTCAAAACCAGATTTTATAAACGAGTCAAACAATTCTGTCTTACTATGGCAAATGTGCGTCCTCTAGCTTTGGACTTAAGTTATCTCATGCAGCTTCCGTCTACGCCTGGATACGATACCTATCTTTTAGAGCTCAATGAACGTATTTCAGTGATGACGCAGTTACGCTGGAGGAGATCTAATCAACCCTATCGTCATGCCGTTACACGTTACTCCTGCCATGGTTGCCACCATCTAATATGCTGCAAAACAAATTTCCATACTGATCCCGATAACGATTGCATATGTAAGATGTGTTGTTTACAACCTTTTGGACGGTATCACTTATTGAATTGCCCTGGTAATTCGAGATCTTTACTGCAGTAATCTGCTATAGTGAAATAGTGCTTATTCACTTGTCTGATTTGTAACTTTGTACCCCATCGGGTGATTAAATATTTAATAGATTACTAATTGTAGACTTTGGTGCAGAAAACGCACGTTTAATCTTCAAAGGGAATTTTGAAAAATGGATTCTATCTTTTGAAAACAACAAAGAATTTTTGAAAAAATGTTTGCGCATTTTATCGAGTGCCCCATTTGACTAATGAAATGAAGTTGCTTAATGCTACATAATAGATCTATGTCACAGTACATAGTTGGGACACCTCTGTGAAGGTCACAGAGCCTGTTTTTCGATGCTTATGTTATATCATTAATGTAATACCATTAATGCCAACTTTAATAATGACTTTTTTAAGTGCTGCTTATACATCTTTAATAAATGTATGCCATCTGAATATGTATGAATATTAGTTGAAATGTTTTCTACCATTAAATATTTAAATACATATTGAATTCCGTTGAAAAGTCTTTTTTTGTAAATGTAAGTGATCGCTTCTTAGAAGTAGGTAGAGTCAGGATTCTATACACCAATAGTCGCAGGATTTTTACAAAACTATTTTCCATAATTGGGCACTTATTGAGCCTTTTCTTGTTGACAGCAATCTGTTGCTCTGATATCATGGTCACCGAGATGTTTTCCATTAGACGAAGAACTATCATCTCACCAAGTCCCCATCTAGTTTTAGAGGCTATATGCTTTCCTGATTTGCTCTTTAATTGGGATCAAATAAATTCAATTAAATATCCATTCCGCTTCGCTAAAATCCAAATCTTGAAGACAACACAAAAAGGTTTGTTATTGATCATTTGACGGCTCCCATGTGTCCCAAAGTGCGAAACCATTGATTCGTCAATAGATTTATCTACTCCATTTAGGGAATGCTCCAAGAACTTCTTATTTAAATGCTCGATGACTGGTCTCACTTTACAGAACTTTTCATTCTTATTAATCTTTGCGTTGTCACACATGTGGAGGTTTCCTGAAGTCCTTTCACAATCGTTCGTTGATATTGCATCAGAAATGGCTTGCACAAATGTGTTAGGTGGTTTTTCTCAGTACATTCGTCGTTTAGGAAGCGTATGATTACCACTCAAAAGCAAAATAGTCAGAAACAACCAACTTTTCATTTGGTAGTTCAAATGTACTGTCGCGTTTTTCACTTTTTGCCATACAAATTGGTGAATTCTACGATCTGGCTTACTAGTTTTCATCAAAAGAAAGTTCACATAAGGATGATGCTAGCTCATCTTGTTTCTGAATCTCTGGAATATGTTGATAAGCATGCAGTTTCAAGTTTCCCTTTGCCCATGTAAATTCTACATTTAGTGGAAGTTTTTCTCTAAGACAGTGGCTATCTGCTCTCTCATCATCTCCAACATCCTCCGGTTCGGTGTTGCTTCCTTCCTCATCACTTTGGACACATGATTCATCTGGTTGATCATCAAGATTGTCAAGAGTAGTTCCATTCCAACAGAGACAATTAGCATCAAGTTTAAGTTCATCATCGCTATGTTCCTCAGATTCAATACCATCACTAGATGATTGGATTGCAATATTTGCTTGGAAAAAGAATCTTTCATCTTCTAGAAGCTGTAAAGCTTCATAAATATTGTATCTTCGATTCATTATGTAGTTGAAATACAATTTTTGAGCTAAAGGAACAATATATTTAATAATAGTTCCTTGTATATCCCTATCTACGCTGAAAAATTGTATTTTTTCTCACAAATCATAAAAAACAAGACAAATGCTAACTTTAATTACCAACTTTTGTTCAGAATACATAAAAGAAGCCTTTCTATTGCACTCTTGTTTGTAAATTCTATGGTGTTTTTCACGACTATTTTCCTTCTATGGGAACATTTTTAAAATGATCGCCATTGAGAGAGTGAATCGCAAGCGATTTAGTGCATAAAATTTGATTGGGCTTTGAAAATATGAATGTGACAAACATTGGTCACATTTTTATTAGAAAATGTGGCCTTTTGAAATAAATGTTTTTTAATTCTTCTGATCAATCCTATTTAATGTGATGTTTCAGAAGTATATATTGTCTCGTTTACGAAAATTTGAATATATTAGAAGACAAATAGAAGACCAAACTCACGTTGCGAGAAAATGATCGTTAATGGGTTAATCTAGAAATTTGCTTGTAAGTCTGTTAGAAATCTCACCCACTTTTTAAAACATTAAAATTGCGTTTGATGTCTAATGCTAATTGTGCATATTAATATATTGAAAAATTCTACCTGACTATTGTACAGCCATTTGATACTTTACTCATCTTTATTGTATGCCCCAATTTGCTTATATACAGTACTAGCCAAAGTGTTACTCGCTATCAGCAACCGCAAAATTTTTCCCCTCGCAAGCGGTCTGGAAGACCAAAACTGACAACTCCTCAAACTGATCGTCTCATTCACCATTACGTCGCCAATCAACCATTCTCTTCATCTTCTGAAGTCAAAGCAAGTCTAGGTGTGGTAGTGCAGAATGTATCAACACTCACCATTAGGCGTCGATTGAATACTACCTTTGAACTTCCTTCGTGCAAACCAGCAGCCCAACCCCGATTGTCTTCAAAGAACATTCAAGACTGGTTTCGCTTCTGTAGGCAATACCAGCACTACACCCCTGAGATGTGGCGTCAGGTAGCTTAGTGACGAATCCAAGATTTGCCAGTTTACATCATACCGGCCACATGTTCGACGACCAAGAAACCAAAGATTCAACACACGTTACATGCAACAAACTGTCCGCTCAGCACCTTCTGTGATGATTTGGGGTGCTATAACTGCGAATGGGCGTGCTGGTCTGCATTTTGTTCCTCACAACGAGACAGTCACAGCAAAGGCCTACCTCAAAATAATTCAGGAGAAAGTTCCCATGTTTATGCAGCTTCGCGGAACATCTGTATTACAACAAGATGGTGCTCCTTGCCACAGCGCCAAAGTTGTGAAACAGTGGATTGCATCACAAGACTTTCGGCTGCTTGGGAACTGGCCGGGAAACTCCCCAGACCTCAACGTCATATAAAATTGCTGGCATGAGATCAAAAACTGTCTGAGGAAGCGTTAATGCACATCACTCGACGATCTGAAGGAGCAAATTAAAGTGGCATTGTGCATAAAGATTACTGATGATTATTGTAGAAAGCTGGTCGAGTCAATGTCAAATCGCATTGCTGCGTGTTTGGCCAATAATGGCGTTTTTTAATGTAAAATACAAAAATTTCTAAATTTGGAAATATATATATATTATATATATATATTTTTTTTTTGAAAGAGAGAGAGAGTATATATTTGACTTTTTGCGACCCTGAGGTCGAATATACAAAGTTCAAAAATAAACCAAAATGAAATTAACAAAAGTTATTATTATTATGATTTTATAGCATTTCTTTTGATGATTGGACTGCAAAGCTGTTTAACAATCTGTTTGTTCTAGCACGTATTGTGTAATTGCGAGTATTTCGGAAATTATAGTTTGTTCGTTTTAATTTTGGAATAAAATAATGAAGTGGATGTTCTGGCCTTTCAAGGTTTTTCCATATTGATTTACAATGCATTTCTCTACGTTTATTAAGAGCTAAACATTGTAGATCAATGCACGCTTCCATAATTAAATTGCTACCAGAATACTAAAATTTCCGTGCAGAGACTTATGCAAGTTAACTCCGTTAAAGGAAAACTCTTAAGGCATAATTCCAAACAGGAGAGCAATATTCTAATATTGGTCGAATCATGGTCTTATAAATTAAAACTAATTCTGAAATTGATGCACCTTATCTTTTTAGGAGTGTAATATAGTGAAGTCTTTTTGCTGCTTTTTTAACAATGTAATTCGTATTTTCTGTCCATTTTAAATATTTTGTAAGACAACACCAAGAAGCTTTCAACGATTTTACTCGTTCAATTTGAATATTTTCTATATAAAATTCAGTTGGTGATAAAAAAGACTTTAATGGACAATAAATATTTAATTCTTTTGTTTTGTTAAAATTTATTTTCATAAGAGAATTTTTACTCCAATTGTTAACGGAAGATACAAGTGACACTGATTTAGACGGAGTTTCACGATGACATACTTCCCATGCTGTTGTATCATCAACGTATTTGACTCGGTCATCCCAATTTATTAGAAGTTTATTTACAAATAAAATAAATAACCAAGGCCCCATTTTTGTTCCTTGAGGAATTCCTGCACATAATTTCTTCCACAATGACGTCGTGCCACAAGGTAATTTCACGCGTTGACATCTTTTATTTAGAAATGATGTTATCCATTGAATAATAATGGTGTTAATTCCAATTTCAAACAAACGTTCTATCAATAATGGGTGACTAATCAAATCAAATGCTTTCTTGAAATCAAATAAAAAAATTCTAAGATATGTTCCTTGATTTTCTATATGGTTAATCCACTGCTGANGGAATTCCTGCACATAATTTCTTCCACAATGACGTCGTGCCACAAGGTAATTTCACGCGTTGACATCTTTTAGTTAGAAATGATATTATCCATTGAATAGTAATGGTGTTAATTCCAATTTCAAACAAACGTTCTATCAATAATGGGTGACTAATCAAATCAAATGCTTTCTTGAAATCAAATAAAAAAATTCTAAGATATGTTCCTTGATTTTCTATATGGTTAATCCACTGCTGAGTGATATGCAAAAGGGCTGAAACAGTTGATCTTCTAGGGATAACACCAAATTGCTTTTGATCTAGATTACAAATTACTTTATCTATTATTTATTTTTCAAGCAGTATGCTTTCAGCAATTTTTGATATTAAGTGCATTACAGATATTGGTCGTAGATCTTATAATATATATGTATATATGTATATAGGTATACACATACGTATATATATATGTGTATATATGTATATGTGTATATNGAAATGATATTATCCATTGAATAGTAATGGTGTTAATTCCAATTTCAAACAAACGTTCTATCAATAATGGGTGACTAATCAAATCAAATGCTTTCTTGAAATCAAATAAAAAAATTCTAAAATATGTTCCTTGATTTTCTATATGGTTAATCCACTGCTGAGTGATATGCAAAAGGGCTGAAACAGTTGATCTTCTAGGGATAACACCAAATTGCTTTTCATCTAGATTACAAATTATTTTATCTATTATTTCTTTTTCAAGTAGTATGCTTTCAGCAATTTTTGATATTGAGTGCGTTATAGATATTGGTCGTAGATCTTTCGTTGGAGAACTTACAGGTTTAGATTTTACTACACATGAAACATTTGCACAAGTAAATGGGGTTGCGCAACCAACTTTAAATGACATATTTAATAATATTGAAATTGGTTTTGCAAATTCATAAGAAAATTCACGTAATAGCCAATTTGGTAAAATATTGCCATAAATATCAGGACCAGATGTCTTATGTATATCTAGTTTTCTGAGTAATAAGAAAACTTCATACTCAGAAACACTTACAGGAGTCGAATTTTCAATTTCATGTGAATTCATAGAATTTGACAAAAGTGGTTCATAGTCGGACGTAATTTCAACGAACTCATCATTTATGTAGTTTGCTAATGTTGTTGGATCAAGCTTGGATAAATTTTTTGAAAAATTTATTTGATTATATAGATTATCAGTTGTGAATCCACTTAAATTTTTTATTGATTTCCATGCTCGGCTTGGCTCGTTTAAATTTTGTGTAAGTTCGGCTCGGCTCGGCTGGCCACATAAAATCTTTGAATGAGGCTCGTTTTAGCTCGGTATTTTTTAAAAATATTGTCCTCAGAATTTTTTACATAGCTCTTCCTATTATTTAATAAACATTTCTTAAATATGATTATAGGAAAAGCATACTGACTGCAAAAAATAAGAAAAATCTCCATAATCAACTTATCAAGCAGAACTATAAACTTGCTTTGCCTAAAATAGGCTCGTTTTGGGCTCGTTGTATATCAAATACTGTGCTCAAGCTCGGCTCGTCTCGTTAGAAGCTCGACTTGTTGCCAAGTCTGATATATATATATATATAT
>CABFPE010000064.1:1484632-1507176 GCA_900660155.1 Hofstenia miamia | reverse complement strand
TCCTTACTATCGTCTAGATAATAATTCTTATAAAAGAGTTTTAAATTTCTAATCTTAAGATCAGATTTGTTTATATATATATATATATATATATATATATATATATATATATATATGTATACATATATATTGATGTAATTAATAGACCGAATAGCACGATTAAAAAATCCTTCTTCGCATTTCCATTTAGAACGACGCTTCGAGATAAAGAGAGGGTGGTTTCCGGGACGCGGATATTTCTGTGGATGTAACTCAATAAAATTCCAAATATTAATGTCACCATGGCCTTTCAATAACCTTGTAAAAAACAAATATCGTTTAAAATAAGGAGATAAGAAATAGGTAACATTTTCAGTTCCAAAAGACAATTATTGTAATTAACACACCCAGGTAAAATCCAACGGAGAAAACGGTCATTGACCTTTTCGAAACTACGGAGAGCAGTAATATTAGCTTACCAAATCTGCGAGCCATACGTCAATATAGAAAGAAAACATGAATGGTAAAGAGCCAACTTAGACCTTACAGTGTTGAAAGGAATATTGCATTTAATGGAATGAAGAGTGCGAGTGCACTTAATAATGCAAAGATTAATGGGCTGTGATCATGATAAATCGCTAGTGAAGGCAACACCTAAGTCTTTGATGGAATTAGCAGTAGAAAGTAGTTTCATTGCCGAAGTAGCAAATATACTTTAATTTATCCAAATTAAACAGGATGTGATTTTCAATGGACCAGATCGCGAGCCTTCATATGTCATCTTGAAGGCAACCACTTCTTGAGGAGCCGGCTTTGAGATCATCAGTAAATAAGTGTGCATGGGCAGATAACAGCGAATCAGATATGTCGTCGATAAACAATAAGAATAGCAAAGGCCTCAGGACACTACCCTGAAGAATGCCACTGGTGACAGAAATGGCAGAAGACAGAAGATTACCAAGCTTCACACACTGAGACGTGTCAGATAAGTAAGAAGAGAATAGGACAATAAAATCCGCATCAAAACCATATTTTCGGAGTTTACGAATGAGAATGCCGTGATCAACAGTACGAAAATTGAAGTACACACAATCATAAGTAGTAGTTATCTAGAGACTCGTAAAGTTTGTCACAATGTAAAAGAAGTTGAGTGATTGTACCGCGATTTCTCATAAAACCATGCTGTATCTTAGAAATATGATCTCGAACAGGAGGATAGATAAAATTGAAGACAATGCGCTCAAATAAGATGGAGAGCCTGGGCAACAAACTGATAGGGCGGTATTTTGAGACAACAGAGCGACTCCCGTTCTTGAGCAAAGGAACAACATGAGCACACTTCCAAATATCTGGCCAGGACTTGTGAACGATAATTTGATGAAACAAGGAATAAACAGGAAGACTGAGCAGAGGAGGAAGACCATCGGAGGTGCATTTACCACTGAGACTGAGTTGGCGAAGTTCTACTTCAATATTTTTTACAGAAAGCGGGACGTCAGGCAAACAGATGCAGAGATCAGCGTCAACATGATTACTAGCTGCTTATAAACACCAACCCAAAGTTGCATTAGCAATAGGCGTAGATGCAACATTAAGACCCCAGTGAATTGTGTTAGGAATAAACGAGGAGTTGCCGAGGGAGCGCAGCAAAGAAAAACAGTCCGTGGCAGAATACGAAGAAAACGAATCGATAAAAACCAGCTTATCAAGTTCGCAAGATTCCTCTAGATTGCGTTGAAGGTTTCCAAGCTTCAAAATTTTAGAGCTATCGAATGGATGCTTAGATAGCTGTCGCTTAAGTATTTGAAGTTGATTATATAAGTGAACTGAGTGAGAGGAATAATAATCTGGGAGATACTGCCTCTTCTGTCGTTTCAAGCAAGCAGAGGCCGAAAGAGCAAACTGAAGTAAATAATACCACGTGGAATAGAATTCGCAGAAATTGGCAGAGATTGGATGTTGGCAGCAAATGCAGAATCGTTAAAAGACTGAATCGAGAACTGGCCATGGCTGGTTTCAATAACTTTCTGAGTGGGAAAATCAATGCAGAAATGATCGGACATCACCACTTCTCCCGTTTCATAGTTGGTGTAATCATCGTTGGAAATAATGCAAAGATCGAGAGTATTACCATGCTTATGGGTCACAGCATTAAAAATCTGAATGAGGTTACAATACGAGAAAGTTTCAAGGACTTCTTCGGTGTAAGTAGAATGAGAGGATGGATTGGTGATATCAGGAATGTTGAAATCGCCCACGACAAATTGGAACTGGCCGTTTTGAGGAATCTGGCGATCAGTGCAGAAATTAGTGAACGAATTAAATGCAGAAGTAATTGCAGATGATATTTTCTGGGTAAACGATACGGCGAATTTGCAGGAGTGTTGTAAAAACAGCAGATAAGAATAGCTTGTGAACTAGAGAAAATACAAAAGCAGCAAAAATCATGCTCAACAGGAGAGCAGTCAATGTAACCCAAAGCAACGCCCATACGAAAAGCAATGAGTGTACCGCCACGTAAACCAACACACCTGTACGGCAGATAATGCAGTAATTGGATTGGAGAAAAACTTCGGCGTTCACTACAGAACTATCCATTCTCTTTGCTAGTTTGACAATCCTTTGGCAATTTAAAAGTAGAATGTGCAGATTAGAACTGGAACACAAACCTAGTCATAGTAGATCAACGACCTTATCATCAAGAAACACCTTTAGGTTCTTTATCTTAAGTCGACCTCTATCTATTCCATCCATATTAATAAGTTCATATCGCTTCTTCAGTATATCTTTTTCAATAAGTCTGTCAGAAGGACTTAAATCTGGTTTAATAAAAACTTTAAAGTCTTTGAGTCTATAAGGAAGTGCTAAAATAATACGCTTATTCCACTCAGAGGAAACATCAACAATTAAAGGACGGCAAAAATTGTTCTTAGGTTTACCAAACCGAAAAACTGAACACACCATTGATGAAACTTTTAATCCAAGAGAGTTAACAACAAGACCATAGAAACGGTTAAAACTCACACTTTTATAATAATAAAGGACTATTATATTGGATGGAATGAGATGCAATATCATGCATTTGTATTTGTCATAGTTAATGTTAAAAATTCAATATATTTTTTAATTGTGCATTTCTCTTTGTAGGTGTAGATCTATTAAGTAGAGAGAAACTAACTTTTATAAATTGAATATTTTTTTTGAACTTTGTTCCATAATAATATTGTAATTGGCATTCGGTGGGATGGGATGAGATAGGCATTAAACATATTTCTTGATGCTACTAATTTATACTTCATCAATTCATTGCCCATTTAAAACTTTATAAAAAAGTATTTACTGTGAACAAATATTGCAAATATTAATTGATAGTCATTTAAAATTGTGTACCTTGACAGTGAATATAATGTGAGGACGAAAAGAAAATTGCAGAATAATGATTAAATCATCATTGAATTAGACATTGATTATAAAAAGAAATTGGATTAATATATTGCATTTGGGAGATTAAATAGCTAACTCAATCCCACGAAATATCCATAAATCGTGGCCAGTGAATAATTAACTATAATGAGAAATTTTGTAGATAATATCCTTAATATTGGTTGAAAATTGTATCCTTTTGTAATTAATCAGATGTAGCATTTATTTTGCTGCATTTTACAAAGACAAGTGTTGAATTTTCTGGATTCTATTAAATCATAGCCATAACTGAATAACTGTGGTGGCGTTCTTGGTGGAGGGCACATTTTCCAATTAATAGCAAATCCATTTGCATCCTCTGGAGTTTCAAAGCCTGAAACAAAGCAAATTATTGCCCAAGTACGCAATCTTAATGAACGCAGGTGCATAGGGCCACCACCGCGGTTTATATTGTCTAGGCATGAGGTTATGCAACTAGTTGCTTCAATGTGTCCAATAATTCTTTGTTGCAATGAAGCAAATAGAACACAGTAATTTCCACGTTCATGAGGTAATTCTATATCTCTTGGCCTATATGGATGAAGCGTACTATTAATTACTGGGACTTGATAGCTTCCATTAGGTTTCAGAGAAACAGCTTTGATCATATGATCAATATAGGCCTCACCTGGTGCTTGTAACAATAGTATCTCAATTGCATTTAAATTATCATTTTTTGATCCAACAAAAGTTATGTCTGATAAAGATTGAACACGCGACATCAGAACTATCAGTTGAGCTTTTCCCATAATTGATCATCTTTGCTAATTGATGACAATTGTGTCGCAATTTTCAGAATTGTATCCCCATAGATCTGTGTATTGTGGTAGCTCCATATGGAGCAAAGGGGTACTGATGTTGTTTAACACAACACGATGAACTAACAGTACGCACAATGGGGGTTGAGAGCCAATAGATGTTTTTTAAACTCCAACCAACTTCTGTGTAATTATTATTTGTTGGAAATATTTTTATTCCAGGTGGTGCAAGAAATGCTTTAACTGGGCTGTGGTTAACTAAATTTTCAAATAGCATCTCAATAACGCATAGCTGATTATGAGAGTAGCCCTGTGCTCGGTTGTTTGCAGTAAATCTCATTAACGCATCCTTGTAAAGTAATAGCAATCTAGGCTCTTCACAATAATAATCAAGAAATTGTATTAATTTTTTATTTGCTTTTGACCACTGCAGTCCTTGCTATGTGGTTTCCTTATCATGTGTAGAAACTTCTATTTTTTAATAGAGCTATTATTTTTTACTTCATATCTAGTCATTTCAACTTATTCCAGCGATCAGGCTGTGCTCTTCCTTCTTATGGTTCTTCCAGCTGTACTTACAACACTGATTTTGTAGTATTTATGCTTTGCTATTGGTAAGGGAACAAGAAGATGCAAGTGTATTCCACCTAATGCCAATTACCTTTGAGAAGGTACACTTGTAATTTGTACATTCATTCCTTTAGCCCGGGCATATAAGCAAGATAGCATTGACACATGCGTCTTGCCACTCCCAGGTAAACCATTGAATATTAGAAATTTGATGAATGCCTCAGTGCCCAATGCATATTAATCAATTGCGGCAATAGCAATTTGCAATGCAAACGTTTGCTCCGCCAATGATTCATCAGATTGATTACCATGGCGTGCAATTTCTGGAGTCCAATCCAAAGGTTCATCTTTTGAAGCATTCAAAGAGCTCTTTATCAGGTAAATCCACGATGATGGTAGGATCGTGCAATGCCTCTAACATTTTCTCTTTCATCTTGGATAATTCAGATTTAAGCCAATCGGACTCCTGATTTTGAACAGTATGTAGAAGCACTGCATGTGTTTCTCTAACATGAACGCTCTCATTAATTAATGCGTCAACCAATGCTCCTTCAGCTAAAACAACATAGCGATCAAACATATTACTTCCTCCAGGCATGTACATTAATTGTTCCAATATATATTTTTTCAATAAATCCAAAACTTCAAACCGCCTAAGAGATTCTTCTGGGTTGCTGTCTCTACATAAATTTGCACGTGCAAAACTCTCTTTCACTGTTGACACAATTTAGCAGCACATGAATAATAAATGCAAATTTGTTGAGTGGAGTTATGTTAGAAAATACCGGCACTGGAATAGAATCCGGGTATTCACAATGAGCATACATAAATTTATCAAAAACTTCATTGTCCTGAGAAATTATGGCATTTGATAAATGGATCAGTAAACCAGATTGAACAATTTCATCAGCTGCAGTTGAGTTTGACAACATGGCCCTGTCACGAAATTTTTCATATTCACAAGGACGTAATTGAATAATGTGCCCTGAACCATCAACCCATGGCGACTTTGTCACATATGCATTTAGAAGTTGTTCATGCACGGATAATCCATGCCTTCTTCGAAACTTCGTCATTGGAGCTATCGCAAACCGGCAAAGATATTCTGCAAGTGTGTCTACATATATCAGTTCAGGCAGTATTACTGAAAATAATGTTATTTTGTCAATTTTTGCTTGAATGAAGAAATGATCTTTCAACATGACAACTGGTTTTCAGTAAATTGACGATGCTGAGGTAAGTTAAGAACATCCCTACGCACACGCACTGCTTCAACATTAATGTATGGAGTCATCTGAGAAGCAGGGCAACTTCGCATTTGTACACTTTTGTGTCACATTTCTTTTGATTCAGTGCTGATCTTGATAAATTCAACTCCTGGGCGTACGATTGGTAAGCCCAAAGACATCCAATACATTTTGGTTATTGGAAATAAGCAAACTATCTCAGTAGATGTTTTACTATTAAGTTTTTCTTTAATATCTTTTCAGCATTAATTCTAGCCCCTATAACTTTGATGTTATGTAATTTATCAACATTAATAGAAAACTCACTTTGAGAATCTCCTGGAGTGATATGTACTAAGGCCTCTTCAACAACGTTGGCAACATATTTTATTTGGCAATGTATCTGGATCTTAGTCAAACATCAGTTATTTGTAAATTTTGACTGCTAAGTGTTGCTGCAAATAACCTTGCATTGCATGGGCTCAAATTCTCTCTTGGTTCTGCTGGATACTTCCATTTTCCTGCAGCAATTTCTGGCCCAACATCTAAATTTTTATCAGCCAAACCACATTCTCGTAAAATTTTCAATGCATTATGTGGATGCTTAATGCAAATTGGTTCCAATGCATATTCAGTGCGAGGCATATGCTTTGGAACTCGACAAACATATTTTCCATCACTGCTTTTTTCTGACATTGATATCCACTATTTTCACAGGTATGTTGCTGTACTACTTTTGCCAATTCACCAATTTCAATATATTGGTCGTCATTTACGATTATTCCTTCTCTCATCTATTGATCATAATTTTCTTTATGGAACGTACTAGTCCAAGAACAACTCATACGTTTTTGAGCAGCAGCAGAATGTGTCTCATCAGTTGTGACAATAAGTTCATGAATATGTGGTAGATTTCCAACAATTGTTTGCCATTCAAATGTTTACCACAATTTAAGAACTTTCCCCAAGGGCATTTCTGAACTATTTTTTATGTAGTCCATATGATAGACTGCTGCTCTTTCCCACGATCTTGTCAGTTGTGGCATTAATGCTTGGCGTAGTGATTTTTGAATATCTGGATACAAATCATATTCCTCTACAATTTTCAAACATTGTTTGTAAACTGGCGGAACACCATAATGTTCACTTTGATTTAATGTGTGTATAGAAATATGTAATTTCATTTCTGGAAATCAGCGATGCAAACTCATTAACCCTATCCCTACTGTCAGCACCACTAAAAGGGTTTGATACACCAGAATCATTATGGTACATGTGTTCAAAACTTCCTTTCTTGCAGAATGTGTGCATGTAGTTCTTAGTCTGATATTTGACAAAAGATCAAAACCAAATGCTATGTAATGTGAGTCAGTACCAGAAAGATTCATGTGGTCCATTAGTCTTGCACGGATATGATCATTTAAGCTAGCAATAGCATATTTTCTGTTTGTAAAGTGTCCGCCTCGTAATGGCTGTGGCAAGGCTCCAACAAAAGACTCATCAGAATTTTGCTTCCAACAAATTGATGGAAATAAAACAGCTTCAGGGTAAAGTAATGGTATTGCATTTCATTTCGCTGCAATATTTTGTAAAAATCTTTCACTTGTAGCAATTACATTAACACGTTGTCCATTTCTTTCCAACAGTCCCCACTTTCTGTTTAACATAATATGTCCATGTTGAAGATGAGTAGATTTCGATTCAAATTAAATTTTTGGTTCAGCCGAGTCAGTCTCCAAAAAGTCATTGCCCAATGTAGCTAGTGGTTCATTAACTCCATATAAGCCAGGATCAGTTGCAAAGTTCAATTCATTTTCTTAAGCAAACCTCTCTCTTTGAATTTCATTTAATGTAGCCAAATGATTTTCATCATTTTCAGAATCAGATTAGGATATGACAGGACTTAGATATACATGGAGATTATTTTTTCCAGGTCTAATCAATATTGGATGTTCATTATTTATACTATGTTCTCCATGCAATCGATATAATGCTGCAGAACATGGTTGTACTGCTGGGCATCTCCATTTTGATTTTCGTTTACACTGTTGACTATTTTTAAAACATGGCACTTATACAGTGTTCGAGAGTTATCTCTTTTTAAAGGGAACCTGTGTTTTTCACAAATTGTATTAACGTCATTACCCATATATTTTAAAAATGATTTTCGTATTGAATCTATGTTATAGTCAGGAGTGCTAAATGCTAATTTTCAATTTTGTCATGAAACCATTCACTAGTATCAATTCCACCTGAACTATCATCAAAAAACCATTTCATGAATTGTTGCCCATGCCTTTTTCCAATAATGCCTGACCAAAGATTTGGATTTACAATATTCTGCTTTGTGTGGCAAATAAATCGCAATTCAAAATTTCCACCTTGCCCATCATTTTTTATAATTTCTGGTAATTCCAATTCTGTTCGCCTCTGTCCATTATTGTATACGAACACAATTTCACATGTTGTGTTATAAACAAAATCGATTAGATCATCGATATTTAGAGCCAAGTAACTTTCTACATTTTGTAATGAGGAAAACAGATTAGAAACTTCTGATTGTATTTTCTTTCCGAATGTTGCTCTCCCTAAGACATTCTGCATTTCATTCTATGAAAGTATTTGCTGATAAGGATGATTTCTTGGAGCTCTTTTATCTATTCCCATTAATTTTGTTATAAATCTTAAAAGCTGACCTTGCCATGACGCAAATTCTTTAACCTGATGGTGGATCTTTTGCCAAATAATTCCAAAAAAGCAGTTATATTACAAGTAATCCACAGGAATCTAAAATCACCATTGATAGGCATTGTTAATTTAGTTGACGTTTTTGTCCAAAATTATCTGCTGTGTGTATGACGATTGGCCACAAAGTTTCTGATTGTAAAGAATTATTGTCACTAATGTATTGGTTATTATCATTTATATCAGATTCCAAGTGCTAAGATCGTCTCATTTCTATTGCATCATTTAGGAGAATGAATGTACCAGTTTCAGCAGCGGATTTTACGGTTGTCATATCTACAGGTAGCAGCATTCGTTGTTCATACCAGTCAGAAAAATATCCCAGACTTTCATCATTTGTCATTCGATTCCGTAAATAAGATCTTACATCAGGCCTATTATTTAAGATTAGGGCTTCAGCATTTTCTAGACGATCACTATAATCAAACTCATGCCAAAAATCTGAATCTGTATCAACACAAAAACTGGATGAGCCCGAATAACCATCCTCATCTCTTAACATTTGCCATGAATGTGACATAGAACCAGACCTTGTATTTTTAAATACTCTAGGTATTAGACGTCCTTGTGCAAGTCGATCTGAAGCAGACAGAGGCAAATTATTTAAAACAGGATTCCTTGGCAAATGCACCATGTATTGTGTTCTTCCATCATCGCAATTTCTGCACGTTAGAATACATAAACCCTTTCCATCAACAACTGCTAAACAAGGCCCTACACGCCATTTCCTCAGTAGAATTTCAGATATTAAGAAATCATTACGACAACTCACAAATTTATTTTCTGATTTCATAAATTCATTTAATTCATGTAAATGATTTTTCAAAAAGATATTAAAACCCAAAGACCCTGTTTTTTCTACAAATTCACAACATCCATAGGGGCAACGTACATCGCATATTGGATGATCATTCAACCACTTCATGATTGTTACTAAAATTCCGTGTGATATTTTCCTTTTTCCATCCTTGATTATATGGGTCATGTCAACAAAATATGTTAAAGGCGTTATTTAATCAACACTTTCAAATTCTTTATGAAATTTCGATGTTAGTCTAAGCCAAGATGTTCGTAAGGTTGATGGTAAACATGCACAAAACTCTGCTGCATTACATGGACAGTGCAGCAATATATAGCATATGTATGATGGCCAACCATTTTGCCAATTCTACCAGCAATATTGAATTAGGAGAGGCACCAAGGGGGCCAAAATATCTGAGGTAGAGCCCAGTAGAAATTTCATATATATATATATATATAAATTATATATACATAATTTTTTTCAATTTAAGAGAAACAAAATACAAAATAGAGATTAATAAACATCGGTATTATCATATTTCTACAATAAATGCTGAATATGTGAACCATTCTGCTCTAAAATAACTTCACAATGGAAGGTAATCTTCATCAATATTTATGATTGGATCTCTGCTTCGCGGATGGATGCTTTTCGTCATAGCTGCATGAGAATTTTGATATACCCAACTGACACAGTCCAGCACAAAAAAACAAATGGAGCCCCAGCTTTTAACTACACATCATACAACAACTTCGAGCAAATAAAATGATATAAAAAAAACTTTTCAAAATGATGGTGTTGCCACCTCCCTTTTCATAATTGTTTTCAAATAATTTTCATGAAGATTGTGTTATTTGGTTTGGATTTGGACTACTTTTACTCCAGGTTCTTTAGATTTTTACATGTTGACTATTAGTTTTGGGACATTTTTAAAGAAAGTCTTTATCATCAGCTTAAACCCCAGTCATTGAAGCTTTGAGAGAAAAAATCAAGACAGAGATTCAATTAATAAGAATTGATGAAATCTTGAGAGCAGTGAGAAAACTTACCTCATCGTTGTGAAGTTATCTTGGAGGGATTTACTGTAGAAATATTATAATTCCCAGGTGTATCTGTCGTTATGGTGTATTTTGTTACATTTATTTTGAACAGTTCATATCGGTTTTGTGTCGAGGGGAAAGGGGGACAAGTCTTCCCATGGCCACGTCATTGGTCTACTGATTTAATCTTTTACTGGAAATGAAGTCCTGGTTATCACATGAGGATACCACCCTGTTTGTAAGATCTTACAAAATAGGTACCTCAAGTTAATTCAATTTAAACAATATGGAACGTCTTCTGAAGTTCACAACTTACGATTCTTCCGTTAAAAATAATATACATAACTACGATTATTTTATCAACACATTGTTCATGCCCGATACGAGCCCTACACTAGGTTATAAAGATGAGCAACATGTCAATCACTAACTTCCTTCAAAGACCTTGGATATATTAAATGAATATAATTGATTCAGAGTCAATTGGTATGAAAAATCAAAATTCATTTGAATATTTGAAGTAGTTATGTAACAACGACTACCTTGATAATTAGTATCAGCATTATTTTCAAGAGGAATATTTTTGTTAGGACAATCTTTTGAACCCTAAAGTGTTTCACTAATAGTATGAATATTTGAACTGTTGTCATTTCTAATAAATTTGCATTTGGTACAAGCCTCCTTAGCAACTTTAAATGAACTACATCTTGAAAATTTAGTAGTATTACAAATACCCTTACGTTTTTTCGGAATTGCGGATTTGTTGTCGAAATTAGATGCGTCCAATTCGCTTAAGCATTTTTTACCACTATTTTAAATTTTTTTAATAATTAAAATCAAAATGGAATAGTCAAATTACGAATTTAATCGAGTTTTTTCTAATTTAGGATAAAACATTTATTTTACAATAATTCCGATTGATACTTGATTGTTCAATTAGATTGGTAACATTTTATGTAGCATTATTTATCCGTTATATTTATGCGTAGATCTTTTCCAATAAAATACAAAAAATTATTGATTTCCATTAATAACTTTCAGAGAAATTTCATTTAAAAGTTTGCTGCATCTATATTACATGTAATTTTAAAAAATTGCTCACATTTTCCTACCCTTCCTATTAGCACATATGGTAATTGTTTTATGCTGTCGTATGTAGCAAAGACCCTCATATAGTTAACTTTAACTTTTTAAACCATTGTAGACCAACAACAACATGTAGGCCCTTATAATATTATGATTGTGGGGTTTTTAATATTTTTTATATTTTTACTGTCAAAGCTATTCCTCACTCTGTTCTTATTCAGTTTAACCATTCACCTATAATTTCAAAGTTATTTAATCATTCTTGGTCCACCGAATATAGTTTTCAACAAATAATGTTAATTCAAATTGCTTGAAGTAAATAAATTTAGAGATTTTGAAGCTTTTTGTACTCCTGGAGTCTCAGATGAAGAAACGGATAAGGATTTTCAACTTTCAAACTGAAGACTAACAACATCTTGTTTTTTTATCTAATTGATGATTCTACTTTGCAAAGGTGATATAAATCCTTCATAAAACAGATATCTTTATTTTCTATATCAAATTCCAACTGACATGGGACAAGGACTCACACATGATCCCGGTCATTCTATTTTCACTTTTATAACTTATTTCAGGTTCCAAAAGTATTTAAATTTCTTTCCAATTCAATACTTTTCCAATTTTATATATCTATTCATTTCAAACTTTCATTTCTTCATTTAATACCTCAAACTCTGTAATCAAATCCCATCTCTGTGCAATTGTCTTGAATAAATTATTCCAATTTCAACCTCTCTCAAGTAGATTTTCTAAACTCTTCTGTCTGAGATCTTTACCAACAGACAAATTCATTGGTATTTGCTTTCAACAGATTTCAAATGTTCAGTTTTTATCCAATTTCTACAATTCAACTTTTATTCAGTTGATCATCTCCAAGTCTATTATGACATTTCAATCATTTCCTGTCAATATTTGATATTTCATCTTAAATTAGCCCCGTCACGAATATCCGAGGGGGGGAGGGGCAGGTAACACATTTAATTTATTATTCTTGGTACACAGAATATTCCCCAATAGCAAAGCCACGTGGCATTTTCGTTATTTTACGTTTTTTCGTGGCAAAGTCGGTTAATTACGTGGCATTGTAACGAAATTTAAATTCGTCAAGTCATTTCTTAAATTACATTTTCAAATTTGTAACATTTTTACCAAAATGTCACCAACTATCATCAAAAAAGCAACTGCCAACATGTGTTGCTAAAGGTTTGTATACATAAGAGAAATATCTTCAGTTACGTGGCAAAAAGGAACCATATTTACCAAAATGCGACGTAAATTCTAAGTGAAAGTGCGACGTATTGCCACGAAAATTCCACGTGGCATTGCTTTTGCTGTAGTTTTAAAATAATGTTATTTGAAATTACTTGAATAGAGTTAATCAAAATTTTTTAAAGTTTTCGGGTTCCGGGGTTCTCAAATGAAGAAAGGGATAACAATTATTGACTTTTAGAATGAAGACTACAAACATCTTTACTGGCTTTGCCTAATCCATTATTCAAAACTTACGAATTTTAGCACTTTATTGCTTATTTCGAAAAATTGCTAAGGCCTTGCTTTTAATTTGGCCTACAATTGGAAAGTGAAGGCTTTCCCACATAGAATGCAAAAAAATTATTTAAATGCGTTCAAAATTGGAAGAAAAATTCCATGTTTAACTTTGCGCATATGATGATACATGTAGGCTTAAAAATTTGAGCACCTATGAAATTATTTTACATTGTTATATAAAGTACGATCACATATACATGTTAACTTCAACTTTTCCAACATTTTATATGCCAACTACAAGCTACAGGCCTTGAAACTCAAAAGCCTAAATTGCGCCTTGGAGCCTGAAATATAAAGCTTTAGTGAATGCTTGTTATTTTAAAATGTACACCATTATACTCTTTGCTGGACTGTTTGGTTCCATATTAACCCTTTCACTGCGTTTCATGAATTTTCAGAAATTCTCAATGGGTGATGTATTATCATGTTTTTGAAGAGTAAAACTTATCGTACAGCTGGCACCATTATTTTATGCACTCTGTGACTATGATCGAATATCGCAGTAAAAGAAGAAGTTTTTTCAGAGATGTGGACTGAAGTCGAATTTCGCAGTCAGACATAATGTTGGCCGTGTGACTAAAGTCGAATTTCGCAGTGAAAGAGTTAATAGGCTTAATATTGGCAGAGATATTATAAATTGTTTTAGAGAGAGTTTTGCGCCAATTTGGCAAAGCCTTGACATATTTAGCATTTAAAAATTTAGTAATTTAGAATGACGCCTTCCGAAGGTATTGGCAATGGTTTTAGGCTCAAACCTGCCATAGCATTTGCAAACAAATGCAAACGAAAATGGAATCAA
Source organism: Hofstenia miamia (assembly GCA_900660155.1). Taxonomy (NCBI): domain Eukaryota; kingdom Metazoa; phylum Xenacoelomorpha; order Acoela; family Hofsteniidae; genus Hofstenia; species Hofstenia miamia. The sequence goes on along the minus strand of CABFPE010000064.1, from coordinate 1,493,161 downwards.
TTAAAACAGTTATAGTGTAGAAACACTGGATACCTAAAACAGGGCTTTCCAAAAGCCTTTTCCAAAATTGACTTGGCATTCTTGAGGCATTTGCTCTCCTATAGGCGCTAGAAAAAAAATTTCGAATTTTGGTCATTTTTGACTAAGCATTGGCCATTCAGAGTTTCTAAAGGAAAGTCATGACGTCAGAGCTGATAATTGACCCAATTGGAGGGTTTCAAGAACCCGCAAAAGTGAATAGCATCCTTAGCAATTTATACACAGTATGTATAATGCCTAAATCTACCTACTTGCAAAAAATAAAAAAATCTAAGCGATTCCTTCGAGATCTCTGTGACCCCCTGAGTTATAGTATACGGTAAAACTGACTATAGAGTTCGCCTTACGGCTCACACCACCTTTGACAGGCGAAAGCCATCTTTATTGGGCTGCTCACGAGGTTTCTGCTTGAAAGACTTGTTCTTTGTTCGTTTTGTCTTTGGAGCTGCTGGCTGCGGGAGGTGATCAATGCCGAGTTGTAGCAGGGCGATGTTCTTTGTAGCGGCAATTGTACTGTCCCATCCATATCTCTGTGCTGAGAGGAGCACACGTAGTCTATAGGATACATCCCTTCTATTATCGATCTCGTCCTCTACATGCAGGTAAGGCATGAGTATACTGAATCTGTTGAGCAAGCAAGCTAAGATCTGCAGCAGCGAGGTGTTCTGTTCCAATAACGTTCGGTATAGAGGTGGCGGCAGTTGTTGCAGGAGCCGGACTATTGACACGACGGTGCGGAAGATTGGGAGAGCGTTGGTGGCGTCCATGTAGAATTAACTCTTCAACGTGATAGACTGTAGCTTCAAGTGTTTCTAATGTCACTGGCTGATGTGTGTAGGGTTCAAATTCGTAATCGGTATCTGTTGCAGTATGAGAAATAGTAAGATAATCTTTCTTCTTATGCTTCGTTTTACTTCGGGTTTGTGACATGGAGAGAGTCGCACGACGAAAAGTATTTTACTAAATTTATTCTCTTCTCCAGGTGATATCAAATCGGGAACTAAAAAATGACATCATCTCATTGGTTTATATATAACAATTAAATTGATAAAAAGTGTCGAAGTTGATATGATACACCACAGTTAGCACATATAAATTTATTAACATCATTAGATATGTTGCATTGCATGTTGAACACACCAAACTAGAATCATTTAAAAGAACATTGTTTTTAATCATTAGTAAACAAAACCGACCGTCTTGTTTGAAATCACTAACAATAATTACTTGTATCTACTTCAACATTGTGGCTAGTTGTATCCAGAGGTACATATTCGTGTGTGACGTCCTTTGGGCACTCGTTAGAAGATCAGATGCAAGAGGTCCGTCTCCTCTAGCAAAAACATCTAATGAAAGCCGCAAGTGAAAATTCCTGCATAGATGCGTCAATCAGGCAGCTGGCGCCAGTGATCATCAATGGAATTAATCACGAGGCTTTAGAGATACACATCTCCTTGATGTGAGCTTGTTGATTTTTGTAGATGAAGTATTAGCATTTGCATGAAACCATGAAATTTAGTGTGTAATTGCTTACGGGTCACTTCAACTAGGTAGTCTCATGAAGTTTTACCAAAATTGCGGATATGTACCAAGATCCAAAAAAGAGCACTTTGCATACTCAACATGGCAGAGTTTGAGTGCTTGCCCGAACTTACCCCCATTTGGCTACACCACTGTTTATTATCGATGCATTTTAGTATAACTTTGCATAACACATTAATTTCATTGTGGTTTTGATTAACATCGCACAGAAAACCTGTAGAATTTTTCATGATATCTATTGAAGATTTAATTATTTTTTATAAAACAATGTTCTTTAATAGAATTTTAGAAAAGAAGTTTATTATTTATATATATATATATATATNTTGAAGAAGGTTAAAGTGGTCCCGGTAGTAGTAGGAGCACTAGGAGCAGTATGTAAGAAGCATAAGAGATACTTGGAGGAGTTGGGAGTACCAAAGTGGGAGGAGCGGTAGCACAGAAGGCAGCATTGTTAGGAACATCTAGAGTCCTGAAGAAAGCTCTGATCTCCTGGGAACTGGTGAGTTCCCCGAGCTGAGAGGGATATCAGCATGAAGCTGTGAGAAGTAAGAATAATAATAATTTCTTATATAGCGCGGCCACCCTGTACAGACTTTGCCGCGCTAAGAGTTTACAAAATCAATTATAGCTTTAGCAAATCTGATCATCATGATTGAGGTTAAATATTATACGGACACATGAATGGAGAATTTTGTGTAGAAGGTAAATAACATAATCTGGACACTTATATAGCAGGACATTGTAATGATTGAGCCTGCAAGTTACAAGCGAGTGGATTAAAATCATACCAAATTCCTGGGTTAGATAAGGACGTATTCTTCTGATGTTTCTGAGATGTAAGCTGCAGAATTTTATTATATAGCAAGCATATTGTATATCGTGAATAACATTGGTCCAAGTGCTAAACCTTGAGGTACTCCATATCTAACGGGTATTGTCTTTGAGATGTAGCCATTGACATGTACCAATTAATTGTTCAACCACGATGTCCAACGGAGTGAAGAACGTCAATCAAGAGTGTGTGANAGGAATGTAGAAAACCAGGAGAAAGAGAAGATAGACAAGTATAGAGAGTTGGCAGAGGAAATAGAAAGGCTGTGGAAATTGAAGAAGGTTAAAGTGGTCCCGGTAGTAGTAGGAGCACTAGGAGCAGTATGTAAGAAGCATAAGAGATACTTGGAGGAGTTGGGAGTACCAAAGTGGGAGGAGCGGTAGCACAGAAGGCAGCATTGTTAGGAACATCTAGAGTCCTGAAGAAAGCTCTGATCTCCTGGGAACTGGTGAGTTCCCCGAGCTGAGAGGGATATCAGCATGAAGCTGTGAGAAGTAAGAATAATAATAATTTCTTATATAGCGCGGCCACCCTGTACAGACTTTGCCGCGCTAAGAGTTTACAAAATCAATTATAGCTTTAGCAAATCTGATCATCATGATTGAGGTTAAATATTATACGGACACATGAATGGAGAATTTTGTGTAGAAGGTAAATAACATAATCTGGACACTTATATAGCAGGACATTGTAATGATTGAGCCTGCAAGTTACAAGCGAGTGGATTAAAATCATACCAAATTCCTGGGTTAGATAAGGACGTATTCTTCTGATGTTTCTGAGATGTAAGCTGCAGAATTTTATTATATAGCAAGCATATTGTATATCGTGAATAACATTGGTCCAAGTGCTAAACCTTGAGGTACTCCATATCTAACGGGTATTGTCTTTGAGATGTAGCCATTGACATGTACCAATTAATTGTTCAACCACGATGTCCAACGGAGTGAAGAACGTCAATCAAGAGTGTGTGATCGATGACATTGCAAACTGCTGACAGATCCAGTAGGACAAGCAAGCAACACTGACCATTATCAATTGTCATGCGAATATCACTTGTTATACGACACATTGCCGTCTCCGTGGAGAAACTATGTTCGCAAGCCATTAATATTCAAATGTTCACTAATTTTGCGACAAGTTAGCGATCGGTCTAAGATTACCAAAGCAGTAATGTGAAATATCCGGCTTCTTCAGAAGAGTCTTCATAAATGAAGAAGGAAAAGTTCCATAACTGAGACAGATGGACAACTTTAGTTATGACCAGCAGTACTTTATGTAAAACAGAATCTTCTTTCAGAAAATGTGTGGGAATCACATCGAGTAAGCAAATTGAAGACTTCATATTTAAGATCATATTTTGAACTTCCACAGTAGTGACTCAGTAAACTGAAGGCAAAAATGCAGTACAACGATTGGATGATACATTACATTTCGGATATTGGTTAAGTACAAGACGTATCCGACAGACGTTTGTGTCAAAGACGTCAATGAACAAATCGGCCAATTCAGAATCAGACGCGGTTGCTGGATAAAAAGCATCAGTGGAACCACCAAACAAATCATTAACTACTTCAAACAAACATATTTCATCATTTTCAGCCTGGATGATACGATTCTGGTAATACTGTTTTTCTTTAGTTATCGAAAGCTGAAGAACCTCTTGCCGAATTCCGCTATATCGAGCTAAGTCACATGGTAGCTTTGATCTCTGTAAACATTCTCAGCGTATATACATTCAGCTCGTAGAACTTTATATTCATTATCAAACCAGGCAGCCTCTTTAACAACAACAGTCTTGTGTAATATTGGAGCATGTAAGTTAGCAATTCGTAGCAACTCTGCATTATAGTTAAACGCAAGTGTATCAAGATTTTCAAGCAAAAAATCAAAACAAACGTGACTAGACACACATACCGCATCAACACGCTTCCAATTTCTGAATGAGATTGTTTTATTTTGAATGTTTAATTTAAGCATGCGTAATACGCACCAGCACAGATAAGTGCTCGGGAAACATGTTAAGGTGTGGTTGGACGGAACAAGATATCATAGTGTTATCAGTAGCACGAGATATGATGAGATCAAGAGTATGAATGGGCTTGTGTAGCTTCACCAATGTTCTGAGAAAGGTTGAATGAATCTAGCAAATCACAGAAATTATGAAGGCCCGCGGCCATCAAAAAAATCCATGCGGATGTTTATGTCAACCACAAGAAGCAACTGCAGTGGTCTGAAATATGCAGAATTGCAGTAATCATGGAATTCCAGAAGGAACGTATGCCAATGTAGACTATTAGCAGGAGGGGGTGGTGCCTATAAACAAAAGTTATCAATAGCCGTTTGTGACACAATGTAAGAGATAACTCGATGTATTCAAATGTACAAAATTTTCTAGTTTGTGTTCGAGCGAGAGCTTCATTACAAGAAGTCTTGTAAATCATAGCAACACGGTCTCCATCACTGCCCCTAGAAACATGCTGAAATTTGTAACCGTCGGGTTTAATGCATTTTATCAACCGCTAATGTTCAGTAGACAAACCGCGCTTCTCCAAGCACAGAATGTCAAGATTAAACTCAAGAATAGAATATAAGGTAGCATTTGGTTTATTACAACAGAGCAAGGATTGATTAAGGCCAATTTTAAATCAAGAGACTGATTTTGATTCTTAGCATTTGTGGCAAATAGTCAATTCACATTGACAGCCACCTTTAAGCCTTTGGGAAACCGAGTGAGGTAACTAATTTTCACATCAACCCGATTTGCGAATTTTCACATCAACCCGATTTGCTCTCTGATTTAGTATTTCCAAACGCTTTTTGAGAACAGTTTTTTCAACTTTTAATTCATTTTGAGTGAGCATGCGAGAGACAGAAATTCGTTGACTGTAAAAGGATAGTTTCGAGACAAAACTCATTACTTCCGCTTATCCCAGGCAGATTTCAACGTTAAAAATAGTTTTGGGTCTACTAGAAGAATATACTATCTTACCAGCTCGACGAATATGCTTCATTTTAACATCAGCAACTCGAAGGTGGTTAAGGACATCGTCAATTGGAGATGATCTGCAGAGTTAGCAGTGTGAGAAGGTTCGTGAATATCTTTTACACGAATCATCTGGTATTCATCTGTAAGTTTTTAGCTGTTATTAGAATGAACAGATGAGTTAGAATTCTCAATTTTCTTTTCGATAGTTTTTATACATTTATCAAAAATAGCGTCCATACATGAATGGGAGTGAAGGGAGGTAACAATATTATCAATAACTTCTTTGCGTCCATTCTGAACACAAGTATTACAGTAAAGTATACGATTTGATCTAATACCGTATAAAGTACAATATTGAGTCCAATACATTGTTTTAAATTTCATTTTTTATCCAAAGTGCTTATATATATATATATATATTATATATATATGTATATATATATATATATATATATATATATTATATATGTGTATATATACTCTTGTTATTGAAAAATGTTAATCTTGGAATGAGAATTCATAATCTTTCCAAGCGCATAGATTTTGGGTTCTAAAGTTTGCATGCGTTAAGCATGATATTCCATAATTATGGGTATCCTTTTGAAGTTTCTACAAGGTTTTCCAAGAATATGATTGTAAATATATATATATATCAAGGAAAGATTCGAAATTCCTCAAAATCACCGATATTTGATCTGCCTATTGTCTTTTATCGCAAATAAAGTTCTTTCTTTAACCAGGTGTAGGTTTTTTGAATTAATAACTAGGTGTTTTACTGTTTTCCGGCAAAATACACTTACAGAAGTTTGTCTTTCATTAAGGCATTTCATCCATTGTGTTTCTCAATTATGGCTGAAAGAGCTGTGCTACAATCAGAAACCGAAATATTACAACCTTGGTACAGGTATATCAGATCAACAGTTGAAAGATTTTCGTAATCGCTAGCAGACGTTTCAAATGTGTCAATCACTGACAAATTTTCGACAAACTAGTTTGATTGATTGCTTCTAGATTGTTTAAGCCTTTTCGGGCTGAAATTAAGATTTATGGGGTTATATTGATTGAAAAAGTGAAGATATTTGTCACGAAAGCGCTATTACTTTTCTTAAACGGTGACACGTCACTTGAATCTGATTAGAATTTATAATCATATCTAATGGCCCGTTTAAATATGGTGAACCATCGTCATCAGCAGAATCGCATCGAAAACTATTAAAAACTGATCTTTATGAACAATTACCCAAAATAAGTACACAACTTTCTAAAATCCTACTAATAAAATTTTCATACAAAAATAAAATTATTAAAAGCTAAAAGTATAACAACGCAGTTAGTGACATGATATATAATTTTTGTGTAAATGAATTCATTCCAGTTCTTCATATTCTAAAAAGTACATTTCGATACTATTTGAGTAATGACAATTTCATTATGACATTTAAGCGTAAGTCATAAATAAACATTAAGTCGACACAACTAAGAATTAAATTACTTTTTATTATACAGTCGCTAAATGGAATTGAATATATGTGGAAACTATCAAACTTCGATTAGATCGTTTTTCAATTTCTGGTCAAATTTATATGAGAAACTACATTCTTCTCACGTATTTGATGCCATTCAATGAGATTTCTCATTCATACAAATTTGCGATATGAACTTATTTGAAGGATAAAAAGTTCGTTTAGCTTTAGACCAGCATTATTTAATATAAAGCGAAATTAAATACCCGGCTACACAAATAAAATAATCCACGATTGATGCAAAAATTTTGAATTGAATTTAAAATAATTTTATTACATAATTTTCGTGTAAATTTATACAATACGGGGAATAAAACGGGGTTGTGTTGCAGCTCGATATTCATATACAAGCAAAATTTAATAGGTAAACCTAAACATGAATGCAGCAATTATTTGCTAAATATAGATTGCAATATTTCAAATTGCTAATTACTTTAAGAGTGACAAGGGACCAATACTTAGAATTATAAATATTATAATTATATTGTACATTAAGAAAGCAAAGGCAACAATTGCCTAGTATTTTCAGCATTAGATTAAATATTGAATTCACTTATCTTGTTATCTTGTTATAAATATTATCTGTATTTTAAAATCTCTCGTACATAAAATTATGATTAACACTTTCGTACGATTTCTAAGTATTGGTCTTATATCATTTTTAAAGTGATTAGCAATTTGGATTATTATGAGCTCATGTTAATTTACAAATAATTGCATATACCCCATTCGTGTTTATTTATTAAAGTTATAATTTATACATTCATATTTATTATAAATTATGTTAGTATGCGAATATCGAACTGATCGCGAATATCGAGCTGCACACACAACTACAAATGAAACCTTAATTTATTTAATATGCGTTTTGAAGTCTTGGATATATATATATATATATATATATATATATAAATAAATATATATAGCAGTAAATATATGACAGTAAATATCAATGGCCAATCAGTCTTTCGTAGGTTGCTAGGTGATCAAAATTATTTATAAAGAGAACTTTAGAATAAAGCACCTGTACCCACTTTTATTTAAATATTATAACTATAGTATATTAACAATAACATTTAATGTTTTGTTATTTATTACAATTCCTGGTGAAAAGTTAAAAATTACAATTTCATAAACGCCGTCCTTCTCCCATCTAAAATAAATAAAAGTGTTTCCCTTTTCGCTCTATGCTTCGATATTATATATATTTTAAAGTTTTTGATTATCGTTTATACTATTTTTTCCATTATATGCGTTCAATTGACAATAATATAAAATCTTGAAAAGAATATGGATTTCCTTGCCATGGCTTTTACAAGCTAATAGCTAATCTTATATCTTGGCAAGTTTTCCATATGGGTCAAGCATTTATATCATCCTTGCAAAGATAAAGTATAATTATAAACAAAATTTTTCCACTCAGATTTATTCAATATTTATATATTGAATATATTTTTTCAATTTTTTTATGTATGCATTATTTACAATATTTACAACTTTCTTCATACAAAATGATGGCTGGCGTTAATTGAAAAATTGCGCTTAAAAGTATTTAGCGCCATTTTTAAAGACTATATATATATATATATATATATATATAT
>CABFPE010000064.1:1452682-1480724 GCA_900660155.1 Hofstenia miamia | reverse complement strand
GATTATTAGTATTGTAAATTGGTTATTAATACAAAACATTTAAAAATAACAAATAACTATATACATTTATTCACAGGTTAATATATACAATACTCTAACAAATGTCAATGATCAGATAAAAATAGAAATTTTATTAAATTTTATTGAATAAAACAAGTATGTTAAATAAATATATAAACTAAATTAATGTGGTATTTCCAATATCATGTATGTTAATAAAAAAACAAGTATGTAATGTGTGAAAGTAAAACTAAAAAAAGTAAGTAAGTGTGGGAAAGTAAAACTAAAAAGTAAGTAAATGTATAAAAGTAAAAAAATGCAAACTAAATTAGACCACATAAATAACATAAAAACTAGTAAAAGTACATGCACGACGTCAGTAAAACACCTCCGTCGATATCCACTGCGTCTCAGGTCAAAGGCCACCCCTCTCGACCAATCAGAAAAAAGTGGGACAGACTTCTACCCACCTCTCGACCAATCAGAAAAAAGTGGAACGGGCTTCTCGCGGCCATTACTACTGATCCAACATTTTAAGCTCCAATTCGAAACTTCAAGATCCGGATCCTATCCGAATTTTTAAAAAAAATTAGTTTTCAATCCGAGCGGATCCCAATTTAAATATATATTCTAACAATAAATAAACACAAACTTAAAAAATATTTGTTTTTTAATGCGGACAGAAAATTTTATGTGCTTCAACACTATCGTGAGATAAAAAATGGACATATACTTACGAAATAGTGCATGCAAATCAACTTATTTGTAAGCTTTGTAGTAATCTAGTTCTTAAAATTGTCATCAACTATAATTATTGAGTTTATATATGAATTTAAAAAAGAAACGCATCATTTATTTAACATGTTTTGGCATGCCGCTGTCATTGTCAAAAAGTTTCCCACTATAAGTTTTACAAAATATTTATCCAATAACATTTTTTAAAATTATTTTCGATAAATTTAGTTTGTATTTATATTCATCTTTTTTGTTTAGGCTTGGTTCCTTTAATTTTGTATAAATTGATTCCATGATGTTTAGTTGAAAATTATCAATTGCCTTGGATAAAATTTTATATGTAAATTTCATATCACAGTTCTTTAAAATCCCTTCTACTGAATAGTCCAGGTGAGGCAGCTTTTATTATTTGGAATGGTCAAAGTTCGGTTTCTTACTCTACCTAGCAACCCACTGAACAAAAAAAGCTGGATGAAGGTTGTTTATGCTGTAGTGCTTCGTTGTCTCCGTGACACTTTTGATGCGCAAGAGAACAACCGCCTTTCAGCTTATCAAGGCAATTGTAGATCTGAATATTTTGAATTTCTCAAAACACTTGCAGCTCGTATCCGTGCCTCCATAAAGCAGGCTTATTCTCAGGCATTCCTTATGCAAAGAATCAGTGTTGCAATTCAAATGGCAAATAGTGCTTGTGTCGTTGGCACAGTTGGTTCAACAAAACAGTTGGACGAAGTCTTCTGCTTGTAGACGCATCTCCTCTACTCTTTTCATAGCTTCCTCTACAGGACGTTCAATAAACCTGTTGTTTTTTTTATGCTGAGGATCTGGATTTTAGGATGTTTGCTTCAATATGTCCAAATTTAAATACAATTACTCTAAATTGATTATGAGTAATGTTGATTGGTAACTAAGTTTTAATTATTGTAGTTTATTTGTAACCAAGATTGATAATTTGTAACTTAGATTATATTTGTAAAGTTGATTTCGTAAATATATCCTTAATTTAGCTACTATATTAACGATTCCAGAGAGTTAAATAACTAGAAAAGCAATCGAAGAGCGCAGACCTCCGCCACGCAGCTTGGGTCTCCCGGATCAGCACCAAAATTTAATGGATTCCTCTTTGGGCGGAGACGCACCTCTGGTGAAAATTTGAGGTTAATTCATATATTACTTTTTCTGGAAAGTTGCTAACAGACAAACAAACCAACGCTACCAAAAACAACCTCCTTGGCGGAGGTAATGATACAAAATTATAATTACAATAATTCAAAATCGTCTACATATTTACAAAATCCAATTATTTAGTTACTATTAATTAAAATTTCTCATGTTAAGAATACTAAAGTTCAATTAAGTATTGAATTATGTAGTTTGTGCATATCCTCTTCACAAGTAGCTTCATTCGCTTGCAGTCGATGCACTTTGTCAAACATCTGCAATTGTGCGCGGGGATTGTTTTCTACACATGGGATATGTATGTAATTTCCGCAATCAAGTAATAAAGCAATCTGAATGAAAGATATGTCGTAAGTCCAGCATTGCTTATATAATCATGGCAGCAATGGAGTTTTCTATTGGAATATTTTCTTTGAGCGCTCTCGAATCACGCAGACACAATATTGTGCTTCTTAGAAGCGCAAAGCTGATTTCGGTTCTGAGATGCCTGATTACATCTGAGTAGGACTCCTGCCTCTTCTCCGCTACTTTCAGAGCAATTTGCTTAATGGTCTTATGAGTTGAACACAACTGTTTTGTCAGCAAGGAGTACATTAACACTCTGAAAAGGAATGCCACAGGATCTACACACTGAAACAAGTTTTTTTCTGTCAAGGTTATAAATAGGGCAGCGAAAAATGACGTCTGCAACTGTTTCCAATTCTATACAGTGAGAAGAACAGAAGTCAGTCCCACCATCAATATGTCTGATGAATGCACGCATTTGTCCGTGACCGGTTAGAACTTGGGTTAAGGTATTGGAAGCATTAAGAGGCAGATTTTGGTGATAAACAAAATTCCACAGAAATTTGCTTTCAATGCAAACTTTCTTCTTGGCACTTATAACTAATGTGTTGCGTTCAGAGTTCGAGAGAGGATTGTGATCTGTAAAATTGTTTGGTAATGATTACAGATTACACTTACCTGAGTGCTGTATCATGAGATGGTCAATGATTGGAGTTTGCATAGCGAGTGAGATGACTTCGTTAGTGTCACTTGTTCGTAGTACTCTGGTAATACGAATGGCGATAAGTCTTTGTAGTGATATCAACTTCTTCTGAACATACTTGATTTTCAATCTTTGTCCCCAAATAACTAATGCATATGCGACTTTCGGAATGATGACCGCATTGTACATAATTCTCAAATTAGAAGATGATGCACCATATCTCGAGTTTGATATGCTAGAAAGTCTTCCAATATACTGATTACATACGGATAAGATTTTTGATAGGTGTTCATTAAAATTGAGTTTTCGATCGAAAGTTAATCCCCAGGATTTAACATTGTCAGTCAGAATTTTACCTTGAGGTGTATCAATAATGGTCGTATCAATGGAATTACTAAATTTTCCAATAAACATTGCTTGTGTTTTAGAGAGATTCAGCATTAAACCATTATCAGTAGACAATGTCTCCATCAATTGACAGATTTTCAATGCTGACAAGCGATCAAGATGAGGACAGTCTGCTTGTATTATAGCATTAATATCATCAACATAGGCAACACATTGACATAATTTTGAAAGACGAATTAAAATAGGATCAATCCATACCTTCCACAGAGAGGGACTCAGGCATCCCCCTTGAAGAGTACCACAGTTAGGATTGAGGATAATATTTCGAAATTGATTACAAGTAACCGATCTAGGAGATAAAAGGCTCATAACAATTGAGACACACATGTGCTTGAACATTATGCGATAAAAGAGTTTCGATAATTCTCTTTGGAGGGGCTCGATTAAAAGCTGCTGCAAAGTCAAAAGACATTAAAAGTGATCGTCGGTTTTTTCTAGCAGTTTCCCTATTTGAGTAGTGATCGATATGGGTCGAAAATGTTTGCTGGTTCTTGAGCCATCAGCGTTCCCAGGTTTGGATTTAGGAATGAAAGCAACAAACGCTTCTTTTAGGATTCTTGGAAATTATCCTCGAGAAAGATATATATTAAGTAGTCTAAAGAAAGCTTCTACACACTTTAAAGGCAAGTGTTTAAGATGTTCCGCTCTTATACCATCCCTACCCGGAGATTTGTTGTCTTTTAGCGACATAATAAGATGTAACATTTCGTAGGTAGTAACAGGGTCAAAGTTCACAATTCAGGGCGTTTACTATCCAGCTCATCAACAAAACACAAATCCATTCGATCGGATGGACAAAAAAAGGAATGCATAATATCTTCACGCATTTCAGAAAAAGAGCTTCACAAATCTCCTTTATGGTTGCGATAGTTAGCAAAGTTAATTTTCTTAGTCTGGTTGCTAGTAACAACCTTATGTAGGAATTTCCATGGTGTGGGTTGATTCTCACAACTGTCTTTCCAGTAATCCGATTTTGTAACCGAATTTTTTTTTGATTGAAGAGCATCCGAAATTATATTAGTATTTTTACATTTTGGTAGTGTTTGCAAAAGCTAAGATATTCCACTTGCTTCTCTGTGTTCTGTGTTTTTCTTTGACATACATATTAAAGAGAATCATTTTCAGAATTCTGCTCTTCCATTTGCAAGTTTGTACAAACAAATGTTTTTGGTTGCTTTACTATTTTATTATTATGTAACGGCAAACATGAATCGCATTTTCAGATTTGAAGTATTCGTCACCAATTTTATAAGTTTTATAAGAATAACGCGGAACCTGTTGTATAAACAATGAAATTCAATTACAACGTTTCACTTAGATTGAGATTCTTAAACTAGCTTTCAATGAAAAATGTGCGTAATTTATAAAATGTACAAATACACAAGTTTTAAAAATGTTTGCATCCGAAACAGATCCGAAGTTTCTCAAAGTGAAGATCCGATCCGATTTCTATCTGGTTTTCCAGTTACTTCGCAATAAAGTATCACAATGGTGCTCAGCAAACCAATAAAAAAATTTCCGAAATTCAGCCCTAAAATTATGGTATGGGGCGCTTTATCTTTTAGAGGATTTTATTTGAGAATTCTGGATGGGCCAGGTACAATTAATAGCCAGAAGTACTGTCAAGTTATAGCGGAGTTCTTTGATTATGCAAACGTACTCTATCCAGATGGCTGGATTTTGGAACAGGATGGAACGCCCTATAATTCGCCCGAAACCGTTTTCTTTTCGGAAACTTGATATTCAAATCCCACAGTGGCCCCTAATTCTCTAGACATTAATCCCGTGGAAAATGTCTGGAGGTATTTTAAGGATTATGTTGAGAAAAAAATTCGAAGACGAAACGAGAATTGATCGATTATGTTCAAGAATTTCAACATTTAATCACGACAGAGACAAGGACAAATTTAATGAAATCGGTTTCCAGACGTTTATCGAAATGTATCGAAAACAACGGAAAGTTTGTTTATCTCTAACTGTTGATCTGGTATGTTTGTTACAACTAATTCAAGCAAAAAAGGTTCATGTACTTATCTCTAACAGTTTTTTAAAAAAATAATTTTTTCTGAGTCTCATTTTTGTGCAATGAAGTATAAATGTGATTTGCAGGCATTGGCTAAATACCACGCAGTTTTGTTTTTATGTAAATTAATTCTTTAATGTGATCTTAAAGCTACGAAATTAATTTCCAATTTGTACCTTGCTATTTCCAATGGTCTGACGTTCGAGTACTTGCATACTTTAAATTTCAAAATGCCGAAATAACTTGAAAGATTAGAAGGCAGGTATAATTATTGTAATACACAATTTGAAATGCGCTCTAACGAAGTTTGAATAAAATGTTTGCATTATTAATTAACAATTACTTTTAATTATCGTATTAGCTATTCACTTGATTTATTTATGCTAATTGCTAATTTACCAAGATGCTAAAGAGTTTTTTTTGAAGTTTGAATTTCTCATCATCTCTCTTTAAATATAATTCAAACACATAAAATTTGGCGCTGAGGGATTAATTTTGTAAATATTCTTTAGAATATGACACGGATAAAAAACTTGATAGAATTTTTGAAAAGACATATCACAAAGTCTAAAAACCAAAATTTTTTTTCAGTTACTCCAAATTTATCACATAACTTAGAGAATCATTTATTTTGTCATTCGTTGTTTTTAGGAATTTTTTAATATTAATTAAAACATGTGGACATGTATACTTCAGCTTTCAATCCATTGTCAGCATTCTATAAAATTTTTTTGGTTACCTTGTAGTTCAAATGTCAAATCAACCATAGGAAAACATTTAAATAAAAAGTAAATAATTGTACAGTTTAGTTTTCAAAAATCTAGAAGTAAATTGTGGTGAATGCGCGCAAAGTTTTTGTCATCAGTGGAGAATTCACCCATTCAATATAAATTGATATTGATTACTGCTTCAAGTCAGTTTGTTTTTGAAATTCACGCTAATATAAAATTTAATAGCTAACTAGAATTAATAGTTAGGCAGTTCTTAGTAAAATTATTAAATGCATATATTCACATTGCTAGAAGCAGTAGTATAGGAAAGGGAGTGTTGGTTACAAAAAATGACATAATCAGTGATTCATGGATATTGAAGAGGGTTTGTGATGCCATCTAGCGATGATGTAATTACTGTTTGTGATAGTTACGAGGGCTAATTTTACAAGATTCATAAACATGTACTTGCTATAGTGACTTACTTGTTTATGGATGGTCAATTTCATTTACCTTGCTTGCACACATTTTTATTGATATACATGACTTTGTTAGCTGTGAGTTTATTTTGTGTTTTGAGATAATATATTGTTGACTAATAATTTTCCTAACAATAAAAAATACCATACATTTCTAATGCTTAATATCTGCAAACATTGTAATTAATTCGTTTTCACCAATGTTTCCTTTCCATAAAAAATTCCGTGCATTTAAATCATTTTTCACTGATAGAAAACAGAAAAATATTTGAAATACTTAAAGATTACAGGCATATGAAATATAGAATTAAATGATAAAAACAATTTCGCTTTCTGAAAAATTATACCAGTGATGCTATTAGTAAGAATTATACATATATATACTTTCATTAATACACTATTATGATATTAGTTTTACAAAGTGGTTTTCTCTTTGCATTTCTTTTTGGTTTATATGGATTTTTGGGGTTGTACACATTTGCTGACTGTTACATAATTTGTTGACTTTACACATTTCTTCAGTTTATTTGCCTTAGGACTCTTGCATGGTTCCATAAATTACATGGGTTTTCTGTTTTTCACTGCTTTTGTAATGTTAATGCATGAATTCCTTATCCACTTGTATTGTAGCTGGTATAGAAATGATGAAACATTCGTTATTCACAGTCTTGTTAATATTTTTTCCATTGTCTTGTGCAGTTGCCATAGAAATGAGAATAAGTTTTTCCAGGCAATTCACCATTCTTGTTGGCATACTGCTACACACTCAATTCTCCATTGCTGGATATGATTTCTAATCATTAAATTAGCCGCAACTTGATGTTGAAATCGACTTCTAAATGTACAAATGTTTGTAAATAGTGTATTATTCATACATAAAAAATATAAGCACATGGTATTTTAAAGATAGATTGCTAAGCATTTTGAGAACATTGCAAACCAATATTTTGTAAGCATAGGAGCTCTACAATATCAGCCAGCTAAAAGAAATTGAAATGTAAATATGTTGGGGGTTAAAGATTTAGTTAAAATACAGACATGAGGTAACAAAAATTATTATACCATTTATTAAAATATTAGCCAAATCGTCAAGAATTCTGTGAAAACTGTGAATTAATAATTTAAAGGTCAATATAGCAAAAAATGACTATAAAATCCCTTAACCATCGTAAAAACTACCATAACTTGAAAATTTAACAATAATTTAATTTGGTTAATATCATTCATATGCCAAGTGTTAGGTTAAATATTGCTTAAAAATACAAATATTATTTAATACATTCTCATTTAAAATACAAGAGTTAGGAACCAGAAATATTAAAAACACATAAAATATTGCAAATTAGTACAAATGATGAAAGCAAAAACATTAAATTTGGGGATCAAAAGCATACCAATGTTTCTATATGTAGACATATTTCGAGATCTAAACCAAAGCCCCAGTTTACTTGTATTTTGAGATTGAAATTAATGCAAAGTATCAGATTGCCAGGGCTAACAATTCAGGCAAGATATTTCCACCATCACTTCATTTATATTGTTGGCTATGACTCCATGATAATATATGAATTCAACAAGTCAAATTCATATTAATTGGCTTAGACAAGTGCAATTTAACACCATGTTATTCAAGATAACAAAAAAGCATAAAATTGCTTAAAAACGCTTCAATTATTGATTGAAATAGGGAACTTAACAAGTGTTCAAGGAATAAATTTACCCCAGCACTGCTATAAAAATTATGAATAAAAATCCAAATTTAAATTCAAATTCTGTAAAATTCAAAAATAAACGTACCTGTATAATAAAAAACAGTAAAAACAAAGCATCCAATTTGTAGCTGAGTTTAAAACATGGTTAGATTGACCAAGATTTCACTTCAATTTACCCTCATCAACCAGAATAACCACGAATTTGATATATTCTTTAGCTTAATATGAAAAAATAGGTTTTCTAATATGAATCATTATCAACCATAATGAAACAATTATAGTAAAAACATGACTATTTTCAATAGATATGATTCATTAAATAGAACAAAGAACTTTAAAAATACAATATTATTTCATTAGTTATTTTCTAAGTATTTTTTCCCAAATTTCTTCTTGTTTTGGTCAAAATAAATTTGTATAGTATTTGCTTAATGTAGTAGTATTTATTTGATATATTTTAGAAAAAACTAAACAAAGTTAGGATGCCACTCTTTTTTGAAGATATAACAAGATTTATGTTGTTAAGTATATTCAACAATCACTAACCAATCTCCTTAAAAATTGAATAATGTTTTTGTTTTAATTGGGAATTTTTGCTTCTTCCCTTATTATTATCATCACACATTGTAAAAAATTAAAGAAATTCTACTAGATCAATTTATGCTTCTCCATGCGCATTGTTCACAAGGATATTTTTTATGTTATTTCTTAAATTCAGTTGTTTTAAGGCAATTTTGTTTTACCCTCAATTTGTTCGACTTTATAAATTTAATATTCATGTAGAGTTCATTTTTTCACAACAATTGATTGTGATGATAGTGGTTTTTGAATTTTATTTATGAAATATATAATTCCATGCCTAGAATTTATTGTGAATTTTCCTTTTTTTGCAATGAATGGTTGACATTCCAACAGGTTTTTGTTGTGTTAATGAATTATTAGCGCGTAACTGGATAGATATAATGATCAAATGTAGTACACCCGCATTTCATAGTTAATCATTAGAAATGCATGGAATTTTTTATCGATGAGAAAAACGAAAATTTCGTCTTTATACATAAACCATGTATAATTTTTCGGAAGACACAATTGCCTTTATCAAAAAGAAATGCAAAGAGAAAACCACTTTGTAAAACTAATATCATAATATTGTACTAATGAAAGCATGTATATGTATAATTCTTACTAATAGCATCACTGGTATAATTTTTCAGAAAGCGAAATTGTTTTTATCATTTAAGTCTATATTTCATACGCCTGCAATATTTAAGTATGGCGAATATTTTTCCATTTTGTATTAGTGAAAAACGAATTAAACGCATGGAATTTTTTATGGATAGGAAACATTGGTGAAAACGAATTAATTACAATGATTGCAGATATTAATCATTAGAAACGTATGGAATTTTTTATTGATAGGAAAATTATTAATCAACAATGTATTATCACAAAACGCAATGTAAACTCACAGATAACAATGTCATGTATATCAACAAAAAAGTGTGCAAGCAAGGTAAATGAAATTGACCATCCATAAACAAGTAAGTCACTATAGCAAGTACATATTTATGAATCATTGGAAAATTGGCTCCATGTAACTATCGCAAACATTAAAAATGAGTCAGAAATTACATCATCGCTAGATGGCATTGCAAATTCCTTGTCAATATCCATAAATCATTGATTACGTCATTTTGGGTAACCAGCGCCCCCTTTCCTATTCTATTATAAGCTAAAACATTTAATTGCATTTTTCCAAGTTTGCGTGTCACATAAGGTACAAGCATACAATTAACACCAACGATTTTATCAAATTTTATTCGGATTAGATTGATACACTTTGTCATTTTTTCGATAGTTATTTTCAGTAAATTATTTTCTTGAGTTGCCTCCAATATATCCCTCAAGTATTTTAAGTAAATTCAACAACTTTATTCAATTTATATGCGTAAATGAGGGACACCATTTGTTATTAAGTACCTAATGCATTCTGAATTGCACTTAATTAAAGTTATATATTTATAAATATTCATTCTAAGTTGTTGCAAGGTTCCAAATACAGTAGGCTCATTAAAGTTGGTGAGAATTTCATAATATTAACTTTTATCATAAAGCATTTGGTTTGAAATTTTAAATATTTTCAATTTGCTTTCTGGGTATTTAAAAACATTTAACAGGTATGTTTTGTAGTTTACTAAGATAATTTTTAGGTTTTTACAATCAGCATTGAATCTTAGCAACATTTGACTCAAGGTTTATTAAAAACAAAGTAATTTCAATTTCATGTCGAACCCAGCCCACTAATTTCAGACCTATGTTAGAAGGAAGTGAGTATCCAAATTCTTTAGTTAAAGCCATTTGATATCTATTTAGGTTTTTGTGTAATCTAATCTATTTGACCTTAATCGTAAATTTTATTGAGCTCACACGCCTATAGTTTATTTTAATTCATGAACTCACACCTGAAGGTGACTGCTGACGCCAAGTTTGAGTCCGTACATCAATTGCGAACTTTTCAAGGTTGTATTGACAGATGTGATCTTCAATTATTCAGATTTTTGTGTAAGAACCAATGCTGGTGTTGTGACTTTCCATCCTCCTAGATATAAATTTAAACTGTTGGGATAATTTCACCAAAAAAACTTTTCTGATTTATTGGGCATTTTTATATTTTGTTTGTGTTATATTTTTTAGACCATATCTTTTCCGTTTTGAATGTTTTACTTAATGTTGTCGATCAATTGAAAGATAACAGAAGGAAGGTTTTTTTACCTAAGGCGATAATAAATGTTCGTTTTACTATATTCAAATGATTCCTTAAGGCAGAAAGGTTTCTAAAACAGAGCGACTTGCATCAACAGCTCATTGTTCACATCATAGGAAGTCGCTCATAGGAACCAGTCATATCTATCAGGCCTTTGCCAATTCACCCCCCCCCTCTCCAATACCAAGTCATCCAGAACATTAAAGTTTAACGGTCATCTAATATCACTACATGAAAATACGAGTATCTGAAAAGATAGTAGATTGACACATTTTTTAAAAAAACTTTTAGCATTCGAACAAATTGCCCCACATTTTTAATCTAAAAATGATTTATGAATTCAGCATATTTATCAATTTCAAAGTAATCAATTAACTAATTCACTAAAATAATTAGCTCTTAAATTTGGGGTTCATTCCAGCCCTTTTACACCTCTAGTTGACAATATATTTTTCCATAAATTTAATCTAATTCCATCACATGTTCCACCTGATTTGATTGCTGCAAAATTTTTCACAAATATTACTATTGGGTTTAGAGTCATCACCATCAAAGCCAGTAAAATATAGAGAACTTAACACAGTGGGTGCATGGTATTTTACAAAACTCAACTATACATTTTCAAGTTTTCTAAATCAACTCAAATCAATTGAAATTTATTTTTATGAAAATCCATATCAAATCAAATCAAATCATTTGGTTTGATGTCAACATGTTGATATCAATTGAAATCAATAACAAAGACAACCTTGCTACTGCAGTAGGTTGGCCACCAAGTCACAATGGAAGGAAATATGACCAGGACGGTTAGACTTTTTTCACATGCTGGTGACAATCCTGCAGAATTAATAACCTCTCTTTGAGATATAACAAATTACTTATAACAAAAATCTATGAAAAGTCAAAATATATTCATTAAATCTATGGTCACTGATAAGTCAAAATATATTGATTAAATATTTTTATACAAATTCATTTTGACTGCAATATTAATTCTGATTTATCAATAAAGTCACATGATGAATTACACAAATGAACAGAAAGTTTANATACAGGGTGTTTCAGAATTAATAACCTCTCTTTGAGATATAACAAATCACTGATAACAAAAATCTATGAAAAGTCAAAATATATTCATTAAATCTATGGTCACTGATAAGTCAAAATATATTGATTAAATATTTTTAAACAAATTCATTTTGACTGCAATATTAATTCTGATTTATCAATAAAGTCACATGATGAATTACACAAATGAACAGAAAGTTTATGCTATTTCATGGGCTGTAACTTCTCGACAGTATAAGCAGAAATATGGCACTCCAGTTCCTGATACTCAACAAATTAAACGTTGGAAAGAGAAATTAATTGAAACAGGTTCCTTAAACAAAAACAGGCCAGGTTAAGGTGTTCGAACTTCCGCTAGTGGTGATGATACCATTGAAAAAATTAAAAAAATAATCGCAGACCAACCAGGAACATCACAAAGAAAATTGTCTAGTCAATTAAATGTATCTGTATCCAGTATCAATAGAGCGATTAAAAAAAGTCACATCAAAAAATGGAAACCTCAAAAGAAACAGGAACTGAAGCCACAAGATTTTAATGCACGATTAAATTTTTGCCATTTCATTTCAACTCAAGTTGAAAATAATCCTAACTTTACTCATCGCATTATTTTTTCAGATGAAGCTAATTTTCATGTCAATGGTCATGTGAACTTGCATAATGCATTCTTTTATGGGGAAGAAAATCCTACTATCATTATTCCCAAGAAGGTTAATTCTCCTTCCATTGGTGTTTTTGCAGCATGTGGTCATGGTGGCTTAGGTTATGTTGAATAAATATGTTTTTTATTATATAGAAAATACAATATTGTATTCTTGTCGATTTATTGTTTCGGTTTGCGGGAAATTTTCATAGTCTAAAATTTCATATTTCTATTGTGTTTTGACTTAAATAATATTGAGTGACTCATTTGTTTAATCAGAACTACGAGGCAATGAATTATTTTTCGAGTAGGTTACCCTAAAAGAAAGTTGTTTAGATGCATATGACAAAACTATTTTCTAAATAGAACAGCACAAGAAATACTTTGTATTTAGATACCATCATAGGCAGGGAGAATTTGGACCAATATCTTCGTTAAAACTCTTCTCCCCTAACAACATATCATGTTGGCTTAGATAAACTGCTTCAGGTTCAACTTACTTTTCAAAACCTGTTTAAAGGTTGGCAATCTATGTAGGACTAAATGATGAAATTATTATGAACGCAATGCTTTATTTACACAATTAGTCTGGCAATTTAATTGCCATTTGAAAGTTTTGCTATTATATTACCCAAAATAAGACATTTTAAAGTGATTTAAAAAATTATTTTAGAACTAATGAAGTACTTTACCAAAACGCAATCATGCTTGAATGTTTGGTACAAATTTATTAAAATTATTTCACCCAGGTAAAATAATATCTCAATTTTTGCTTTGATTTAAATTGTGTGTGTTAATTTTTTATTTAAATAGAAATTATTAGTTTAAATTGATGTCATTTTAAATTTAAGCTTAAAATATTCTTAAGTATTAATCAGCGCCTATGTGATAAAACAAAGTGACACTTAAGCTACCAAGTAAGTCACTTAAAATATTGCAAAACTATGAGAGCATTTTTTCTCTTTTGTACTAAAATTCTATTTAGGCTTCACCTTTAAGTTGATTTTTGTTTGAAATCCAAATGCCAATATCTCTACTTGGTATTGAGATTGGAGGCTTACAGTAGTACACATTAAATGCTCATGCTTAAATATTTTTGTATTGAGCATCAACATAGAATATTCGCTAACATCACAAATTTAGAGGCAAATACTTGCTCACACTGAATCATGGATGAGGGAAAAAGTTTAATATTGTCATATTTCAAAATGATTAGATTTTTCAAATTGAAAATAGAGCCATCCAAAATCAATTTCTTTCCACACAATTGCTTGATTGATGCATGTGGTTGATGTATGCATTCATATCTTTATGCTGAGATACTTATCAAAATTTGAGGTGAAAATATACAGGTGATAGCTAAACCATTAAGTGCTCAAGCTGCTCTTGTGTGAAGAACCTGACTTCGTTGCTGATATAGATTCTAGTGTTAAAAAAGATACAATTTTTTTATTGTGTTTGTTTGTTTGCTTAATAGCTTATCCTATTAAATTTATTAAAGTGAATCATTCAGCAATTTTGGTATATGTTAATTTTTGTAATTGTAAAATTTGCTTGTTTCAGTTCTCAAATTTTGATTCTTCTAACATTTGCAAAAAAAAATTTAAGAAATTCTAGAATTCATGGTCCCAGTCCTACGTTAGACCTAGTCTCACTGAAATGCTCAATGTTAGTCCCTTCTGACTAGATGATTCCGTAAAACCCTAGTCAGTTATCATATTTGGATGCTACTAAATAGTACTTATTTTGAATTTTGATTGTTATGTATCTTATAAATATACTTAAAAAATTTCTTCTCCTTTATGCCATTAATAAAAATTTTTTATTTTTCAATGGTGCTTGAGTTAATTATATTAACAGTTCGTTGTCGTTTACTTTTTTACTAGTTATAAGATATTTGGGGTGCATTTTGCAACCCAAAGATTTTTTCTATTTCAAAACTGAAAAATAAAGTTTGGATGATCAAGAATGACGTTTTGAATGATTTTAAGCATAGATACATTGTATTTCAAGTAACTACAAAGATTCATTGCATCGAAATTGGAGTTAATAATATAATGTTATAAAGACAAAATCATTCTACTAAAGAACAGTTAATCAAAATTCTTAGTGTTTGTCCATGTAATGTACACACAAATTCACTACAAAAAAACATTTCTTTTTTACCTTTCGATTTGACTCTTGAGAAAGTATGAAGCAGCTCTTTTCCAATGAACAATGTGCTGAAGGTCAAATAATGACGTTGAAATATCAAAGTCTTTCATTTGCAGGTTTGATTCTGAATCGCAAAAACAAAGATGTATATTTTTGCTGAATGGTATGCAACACTTGTAAGATTCTCATTTTAATACACAATGTGAATTTTCATGATTCTCAGGATTTCACAAAAAGTGCAGCATACGGCATATTATCGATTCATTAGACAATCATGTGATAAAAGTTCAAGGGCATCCATGAATCATTGCACTAAAAGCTAACAATTGTGCAAATTTGTAAATAAAATCACAATAAATATCACAGAAGTGTTGTTTTATAGACTGAACACTATAATATAGAAAATTGATGTCAGATACACATAACTAGTCATATATTTCTAAAGGCTGGGGTGCATTTTGTACCCCAAGTGTTATAAGGGTAACACTGAAAATTTTAATTCCAACAAAATACATATGTTCGAAAATGATCATTCATATATAATATTAATTTTTTTCCACTAACCTAAAAAGTCATAAAGTTTTAACACAATAACATAAACGGCAATCTTTTTATAGAAACTTATAGTATTGCGTGGTGCAAAATGCACCCCAAACGACGACAAACTGTTCATCAATTTTTCTAATGTATAAAATTTGCTTGATATACTATTAATACCCTAAATACTATTTCTTCGAACATTTCGATATCCTAAAGTAACCAGCTAAATTTTTACAATGGCTCGAATTGTGCCTGAATTTAATCACTATTTTGACTATAAGTAAAACAATACCTAAAACATTTTAAAAGTTGCTCCGTTAGTCTTTCAAAAAACCCAAAAGTTTGGTCGTATTGGCACTTGAAATTCTCACGATCTTAATTTGTTACTCTAAATTTCACATGCAATCTGCCTATATTAAGAAAACCAATGGAAATCCACGTTGCACTACTTAATGTCCTTAGCAGGGTTGTTGGCACCAGAATGATTGTTTTCGAAAAATGTTGTAGAAGATAATGCAGTTAAGAATTCACTGACATTTTAATTATAAACAGAGGCAAGATTCGATTTCGTTTACTCAACAATCATTTAAGATAATCTATTTATTTGTAAAAGACATGGAGAGTGACAAACCTCGATCAACCAGTATTTCTGCAAACATTGATGTGCCTCGAACCATTGTTATACCAATCGATGGAACCGAGAACAGCGATTTATCGTTTAAATGGTATGTCGACAATTTACTAAGAAGCACCGACACAGTGTACGTCTTACATGTGTCAGAACCAGTTAGCATGCCTCTTATTAAAATTAGTGAAGGCAAATCTTGGGAAGAAAAACTTCAAGATAAGCTTAATAAAGTGCAGGAAATGGAAAAATTCTTCAACTACGAATTGGAAAGTTTGAAGATTTTTAAAGGAGGCATGCTGGTTGTGTACTCCGATACTGCAAACAAGGAATCTCTGGGATACACTATCATAACTGAGGCCGAGAAGAGACAAGCAAACCTAATTATTATGACGAGTAGAGGGCTTTCTCGTATGCGGCGACGAATCTTCGGGAGTGTGTCTGACTATGTTATAAACAACGCGAATGTGCCTGTTTTGATTCTTCCACCGGGCTCAAGAGAAGATGACATTATTCCAGGTCGGAAGAGCAGTTACTTAAGCTAAAAATTGATATGTGACCTTTAATCTATTTATTGAGAAATCATCAAATTAGTATGTGAAAGTATGTAATCCTTAAATAAATATAGAACCAGCTAAGATTCTAATAGCACATACGTAATGGGGTGAATGCACCAATGTCTAAATACACCATATTTTGAAATTCCCGATATAAAATGTGTTAAATAAGTAATTGATATAAAGTTTTTCAGGTATTATTATTTTGAATTTGTGAATAAATGCCAATTAAATCTTTTTAAAATGTTCATTCACAAATTTTATTGCAATCTCACAAAAACTGAAACTAAGCTTCTTCGGTGTCACCAAGTATGTGTGAAAATCGATGAAATTGTTTGGAAGTGTTGCTACATGGTGTGATATACAAGCAGCAAGGAGATGTGCTATTATTTAAATTAAATTTGGAAAACTGCATTATAATATATATTTATTTTCTGATTCATATGCTCATGCTTTAATTCATATTCCGTAAACAGTGGCTATCTCTAAGCTATAAATCAATTTCAACAATTTTATAAAGCTGAGGCTTAACCTTAAGTTGAGTTGAATTTTTTAAGACACTAGATGCCGTCGTTTTTAAAGGACTAACCGTTTTTCACATTTATAAAGGAATTTTTTCCAAGACTATTAGCAAATTTTTAAATCCTGGAGCAGGGGTAGGTCTATTGGGGAACATACAATTCAATGTTGAAAATTTCTTTTAATGCGTATTGCTGTGGCTGAAGTTGTTGAAAATTTCGAATTTTTGAAAAAGATTTACATTTTTTCCATTACTAATGTTTATGTATTTATAACGTTTTGAGCGCATGGAAGCAATAAAGGTCTTTGATTGTTTTTGATGTGTGCCAAAGGCTCCTGCGATTGAGAATTCGCGCAATAGCACACCTTGATGGGACAAGGTCGTGTAGTGGATTTAAAAAGAAAAAGAAAGAGGAGACTCTCTTCTATCACGTCGTGCTTTCAGATTGAGCACAGCTTTAATAGTTTTTGAGCTATAAGAGTTAACAATTTTTTATAGCATCACAAAAATTTCTCAAGAACCCCCAGTCTGTCTAAGGTTAAATGTGATAGCTTCTTGACATTATGTCTTAAAACTACGTCCGGTCGCCATGCCATAGACGCTCCCCAAGGGAAACATCGAACAAAATGCTGCTCTTCTCAAGCACACTATCTAAAATGTAGATATATAAGAAATTGAAGGTGAAATTATAAAAATGTATTGTGGATTATTGGAAAAACTGCTTAATTCTAGATATATTTATTCATAAAAAGTATGTGTTTTTAGAAATTATTTATA
The DNA here is from genome assembly GCA_900660155.1 of Hofstenia miamia. Lineage (NCBI taxonomy): Eukaryota > Metazoa > Xenacoelomorpha > Acoela > Hofsteniidae > Hofstenia > Hofstenia miamia. The sequence continues at coordinate 1,462,842 of CABFPE010000064.1, read as the reverse complement.
TTTAATTGAAATTCATATTTAACTTTAGAAAATTCCTTACCACAGTAGCAACTCTAATTTTTTCATAACAATGGCGTCTGCATTAATAATTTATTGGTGATTGAAAATTTGCATAAAAGTAGTATTCTGTATTCTATTGAATTAATAAAATAAAGGAAAAGGATGGTCAGAAATTGTCTATTAACTTGATAAAACTAAAGTTACAAATTTCGCCTAATTTATAAAAATTGCGAAAAGAAAAACACTAATTATTTCATGAAAACTATTCTATTTTTTATTAAATGGCCTGTTATATATGTAGTTAGTATTTATTCTGTAATTAGTAATTATTCTATTGACTTTCGTAATGATATGTTTTTATTGATGAAGAAGTTCTTTGATATAAAAAATGATAAGTTTTAGTGTTTTTTCACAAAGTTTTATTAGCGTCCACTAGCAGAGTCAACTGACAAAATTACCCCATATTGTGCTTCTACAATTACTAACAGTTTCTCTGAATTAGATCGATAGCTTTTGAGCATTCCCTCGTGTCAACCAAGATTGAATAACAAACCTATGAGTTGTCGAATATATTTGGTTATTAGACATTTCAGTCGTTCATGGCATCGAAGAAAAAGACAGAAAATGGTTAAAGATCTTATGTAAGAAAAAGTTACGGAACCTCAAATCTAAAAAAAGTAGATTTCACATAGATCCAGCAATTGATGAAATCATTCAAGAATCTTGCTAAAGATTCAAAGTTGATGCATTTTTAAAGCATTGGATATGATAATTAAAAGAAAAAGTATTGAATTTAAAGATTTCATAGCATGTAGTCAAAATTTGGTGTCATCGATCTCAAAAGTTTCACCAATTAAATGAATCTGATTTTCAAGATAGATTGCAAACATTAGGCTCGGGAGTGTCATCAACATGCGACTTGGTGCAGGAATTTTGATTGTTTAAGCATCTCTTTGTGGAAAGGGATTAAAGAATAAAGCTTATTAACTGAATGCTACTATAATTTTAAAATCTATGATTGCAAATAATATTGTTAATTTATATCCAAACTTATAAGCAATTTATAAACTATATCAGAGAGAACGAGAGATGTTGCTTTCGATCTCTGACTGTACTTAACTTTACTCTTGGTCGGTGCTGGAGCTGAACCGAAGCCTTAGTCACCTTAACCTACAATGTCATATTTGAACGGGAACTGCGTTTATTTAGATGTTGATAATGTTAGTAATATTTTTTTGCCAAAATGAATCAAGAAAAAGACATTTTTGTCATTGTTCAAAATCAACATAAAAGTTACATTACAAACCATTCAAATATGAAAATCACTATAATTGTGTATATAGACATTTAAAAGTATTTCATATATCTGAAACAAAAATGGCATTGATAATGGCATATATCAAAAAATATTTGGCTCCCCCTTGTTCGAAACTTAGCTCCGCGACTGTTACACACAGCACACCTAAGTTTTGAGTGGTTTACTTGCCTAAAATAATGAGTTAAGCTGATTAATTGTTGCTCTCATGAGGTTTAGACTCTCTTGTTATTTGAACATTGGATATGGAATAAATTTCATTGGTTTTAAATTGTCGAAGTTTTTGATGAAAAATACTTTACATTTTCAAATATTTCGAGTTTTCTTAATGTCGCACCCCCGACAAAAATGCTTTATCATACGTATCTACCCGCACCCAACATTTTATGTATAATTTATGCTTTTGAAAAAAATCTTAATTAACCCTAAACTATCCATTGCATCCATAAAGATACAATCGCTTTTGGGGACATTTTCAAACATTTTTCTTCAGATCTATTAAGAAACTTCGAAACCTTGGATATTGACACATCTATTGGTAAATGAACTTCCTTGGTTTGGTAAAAATTTAGATAACGTTTATTCATGTGATGGAATATCAATTCTTGTAAAAAATGCCAAATTCTTCGCATAACTAGTGGTCTAAAACCCATTCCAGCAACAGCTAGCTTTAACTATTTTGTTTTCTGTAAATAGTTCATCTAAAGTGATCTGGTGTGATTTAGAAATGGAAGTGAGACAGAGAGCATAACAAATTCTAAAATTGCCTTTGATATTTAGGGTTAAAATAGACATGTCCATATCCTATAATAACTATGCACAACGCTGCACGGAAGGGTAAAACCTGGTGCCCACGGGCAGTACCCTCAGCCGTACCCATACTTCAGGTACAGCAATATACTTTAGTAGAAACTTTTAACATTAAATTCTAGCACGTTCAACATTCTATCAAATCATTCTCAAAAGAAATAGCGTTACAAATCTAAATTTAACATACAAAACCCTACCCTATATTTAAAAATGGTGATTTTGTTATTTAACAAGCATCATTTTCAAATTTTTAGTAAGTTAAACTGTAAACAGATTATTTTATTAAGAAACTAATAATACAGTGATCCATATTGATTTCTTATAAGATTTTTTAATATTAGTGGATAACATTGAAATAGTTTCTGACTAGATTTTTCCTTTAATTTACATTTCTCAATTATTTGTTAGTTTTGACATTCAAAGTAACTTATGCTGTATCTCTTCTACATATTTTAATATTTTTTAAAATGCATTCTATGCATTTTTATTATATTTATCTCTCACAAATTACCAAAATGAAGGATGTACTATTTACAAAAAAACATTATGAACGATTTAATGTTTGGATTTAAATCTGCTTATTTAGGTTAGATTTTAGACTAGATTGCAGATGTTTTTGATAGATTCGAAATTTCTTAAGATAGAATTGGGTTTATGATGGCTAAGTATCTGAGAAAACTGAGCTCCATAGTTTTCAATTTATTTATGAAAAGTGGAGAATATGTATAAATTAGATATTAAAATTTACACAGATAGTGCTTACACAATTTACTGTGTAAATACAACGTGCTTGGGTGAAACAAAATGCTGCGATTATAATGTTGAACTTTAGCAACCAATACTTCAGATACACTTATTGAAATAGCAGTTGGCTGAAATTGTCATTTAACAAGAATTGAGTTGCTGACACACATCAAGAATTTTGAAGGGAATGTATACAAAATTGTGAATAAAAACAATAAGAAGGAATCTATATTAGAAAATTACATTAGTAATAGAAAATGATACTGAGGGTGACAATAATCTGTTCAAAAACAATTCAAGCAAAACATTTTCCACTTAAATTTTAAGCTTCAAAGTTTCCTTTAGTTCAATAACTTTGCGAAAGGCATTTTTAATACTAGAATACACTCAATACTCTATAAATTTCAAATGTCTTTTTCTACAGATTAAAAAAGAGTTAGTATGCGTTGAAGTCCAGTCTATTTTTGATGGAGACTCTTATGGTCCTTATAATTCCCACTGAAATAAAATTTGGTGAATATCTACCAAAAAGATTGAAATTTTAGCGAGTTTTCAAATCGATATCAATTCAGGAATAGAGAGCAGAAAAACAACAACTTGAGTATTTGTAGAAAGAAGTTCGTTACTTCAATGATCATAACAAATTGCTACAAATTATCTTTAAGGACAAAAACCGATTTTTTGACATTTTCGATAAATTTCTGCAAGTCTATTACGAAATTTGAAAATTTTAGTGCACTGACCCACATATTGGAGAATGTTCTTCTGTAGTTATGGTAAAAATTGTGCTAAAATATATTTTGTGACTAAAGTACATAAAATTAATTTGATTTAATAAAAATATTGAAACTCTTCAGATATCTAAAGGGGTGCCAAACGGTTAGTCTTTTGACTACAGTCAAATCCCCGTAATGGTCAGATAATCAGTAAGTCGAAATTACTTTGATTAAAACTTAACCTCACCATTTTTCAAATAACATTAAGATTAGACTTCTCTATGCTGTAGTGCTTTGGATTTTCAATATCTTGCGGATTATAAGCGTTTAAAATTTTTGGAAGAACCGTCACAGATTTTAAGAAATTCATGGTTGATCAAGGTTAACATAGAAACCTATTCTAGTTTCTAAGCGTTCATCGGTAGCACTGGTTTGGATTTGAAACATTCTTGTATATCACTGATGCAAGCAGTGATTTTATTACCTTAGACCTTGCTGCTTTTATGTAATATATATTTACTAATAATTTATATCTTCGAAAATAATTTAGTGAATGTTTCAAAAAAATATGAAAATATTCAATACAATTTTAGTTTTAGTTATTATTTATTATTAATAAAACAGTATACATTAGGGGACGGTAATACACTTCATGCATTCGAAACATACATCCAACATTGAGCACCTACACAAACATTCACTCAAACATTGATTATATTATTATATATTGTACATATTAATTTGTAGTTATTTGTTCTTGTTTATTTTTTTGTCATGTGTTAGTTTGTAGATGTTGTATACATATATTGCGCAATAAATTTGCTCTGACTCTTTATGTGACCAAAATTCTGATAGTGATATTTTAGTATTTATTGTTTAAAGTTAATAGCAAAAAATGTGGAAATTTTTTACTTCCTGATTTCATTGTGTAGACTGAAGCAAAATACATAAGAAATACTGAGACGCTTCAGCAGTTGAAAAAGACTGAGAAATATGTTTATTTTTATATATGTAAATAATTTCCAAGAAAATGTCTGAGAAAAATCGAATTTAGAAAGTTCTGCACAAGTTGTACATGTATTTTAATAAAATCACTTTGATATCCCCTAGCACAAGTATTCAACAAACATGTATAAACTAACTGCAATCACTATGATAATATTTTTTACACAAACTATATTCAATTTTAGTACTAATTTAGATACAGAGTTTATAATATAAGTATATTTGATATTAATTGCTGTATGATATATTTGAAATTATTTGAAATAACTTAAAAAAACTTTCTTATTCACTCATTATTGAGTATATTGCTGAACCAATGATGGCCTATAATGGAAGCAAGTAATCCTTGTTGCTTGGTATGCTAACAATTGTAGAATTAATTCATGTAATCACTCAGGGGAAATGGATTCATTTAAATTTGAATTATAGCAAAGTTGAGTACATTAGGTAGAGGGCGAATAAATCTCTTTAATCACATAGAAAAATAGAATATTCGCCATTAGATGGCTTAAACAATTCTTCTTGCAAATTGTGGAATAGATCAGAAAAACCAATTAGAAACTCCCAGAACTTAAGAACTTTCAAGCGATTAGTTAAGGAAAACCTCCTAGCCTCTCAATATAAACTAGGATCTTCCAAAAGATTGCGTACTTGGCAAAACTGGATAGGGTAGTGAATTATTGTATTTGATTTGTAAATAGTTATTTTTGAATTGTTTATAACTTTATGACTAAATAAAGTTGATGATCATAAAATTGTATCATGTTTTCTAGTATCATTTTTTCAAATAAATTAACTGTATATTTACAATTATATAATAAGAATATTAAAAAGCATATATTGAATTTCTTAATGATCCGTACTATTATATAAGGTGTAAGTTAACATTAGCATCAAGGTCATACTTTAATTTTTCTTTGATACAAAAATGTTTCAGCAAACTTAATGAGTACGCAATATTTTGAAATTTTTGATTTCAAAAAATTCTTAGTTAATTTAGTAAACTAATCGACACAATTTGATTTTAATTTGGTGAAACTAATGGCTCGGCAGAATTTCAGAATAATTTAATGGGACCGATTTGAAGGTCCGCTGGGTGTATGAGTAGCACAATACACAGTAGTTCAAATGTTTGTTGTATACAACAAACAAAAATTTAATAAATTATATTAAAAATATAAATGAAAATATTCAGAATCTTTGAAGATCTTTAAGACCCCTGATTATTCTGAAATTTAAGAAGGTTTAAATAATGGTGATGTGTCATAACGACATTAAAATATTTATTGGATTTAGGTTAAAAAGTGAAATATAGTACTGTTTCATTATCAAAGTGATGTCAAGGTTCTTGGGATAGGATCTGCAAAGAAATTTGGGTTTCGGATTTTCGAAAGCCTTTCTTCTGATGATCCACCCCCGAGAGTCTCTAAGAACGAAAGGCTGCTGTTTTTAATATTTTAACAAATTACTCGACAAGATTAAATATATATATATAATAGATATATTGAGTATATCTCAAGAATCCCTTGAGATTTCAAATTGAAATTTCGACTTCGTAATCAACTCCTACTATAAAATAGAACTATTAAGGTATTGGAACCCTCAATATTAATTATTGCTTTAATTTGTGTCTATTATCACTGATATTTGCTGAAATTCTATGAAAAATGTCCGTAATTATTGGATTAAAAAGTTATTGCTCGGCCCGTGGAAGCTATTTCTCTTGAATCTAACTATGAAAACAGAATGTAAATATGCTGGAAAGTCACAGAGCTATTAGTACCTAAAGTTCGTTTTCATTAAAATGTTCATCTAGTAACTCCGGAAGTTCTCAAGATATCGACTTTAAAATTTGAACACAACATGTATTTCTGATGCGATTCAAGAATAAATTTAAATTAAATTTTTTCGCTAATAAGATTTATCACAATATTGCCTAAATTCAATAAATTTGGTCAGAAATGGCTAAAATTAGCAAAGTAGGCAAAGTGGGAAATTTTACTATAAGCTTTCTACTAGATGAATTTTTGAAGTTTATAGTTCATTCGAAAGATCAACACTAGATGCATATTTAATGTGAAAGTCCAAAAGCCATAACTCCCAGAATGAATGGGCTGGATTCGAAAAACGTAAGAAATTTGAAAATTTTTGTCATGTATGCCTACTTTGAGGGGGTATAGTACTGTCAGTTTTGATCCAATTTATTGAAGCCTAAAATCGTATTTTCGATGACTTGTTTGCTTTCATGAAACATCAAATAATTAGAATGCAAAAAATAGTGAAAATTGTTTATATAGAACTCAAAGGAAATAATTTGCTCGCTACTATGTGGGGAGTCTTGTCGGTTAATAATTTCTAGTTATAGCAAAATTAATAAAAGCTTACTTAAAGATTTTCGCATGGGAAACTTGAGTCGCTTTCATTTGATATTTTTATTTTTTAAATTGACTGTTATGTTAGAGATATTCTTCGGACTAAATGTTATAAATTGAGGTTTGTTTACATTGATAGTTAGTCTGTTTTTTGCGAAAAAGTCCATTAAATTCTGTATATTATTTTCTAGCTTTTCGGTTGCAACAATGGGATCTTTATCTTTGACAATAATGCAAATATCATCTGCAAATTGCATTAGTTCACAATTCTTTACATGTAGTGAAATATCATTTACATAGAGTATGAAGGGCCTAACACTGTTCCTTGATGAACTCCTTCGGTTGTGGAAACATATGACGAATAGATGTTGTAAATTCAAACACGTTATTTNTTCTAGCTTTTCGGTTGCAACAATGGGATCTTTATCTTTGTCAATAATGCAAATATCATCTGCAAATTGCATTAGTTCACAATTCTTTACATGTAGTGAAATATCATTTACATAGAGTATGAAGGGCCTAACACTGTTCCTTGATGAACTCCTTTGGTTGTGGAAAATAGATGTTGTAAATTCAAACACGTTATTTTCTACTTGTTAAAAATCATTGAGTAAATCTCTCGAATCTAAAGCAAAACCATATTTAGCTAGTTTACTATTTAAAATATCGAAGTCTAGACTATCAAAGGCTTTGCTTAGTTAGGTCTAGTAGTGCTACGCTACTGCTTACGTTTTTATTTCGATTAAATCGGATATTTTCTGTAGAGTAAAAAAGCATCAGTAGTGCTAAAACTTTCTCTGTATGTAAATTGGTTGGATGATAAGATATTATTAGTATTTAAGTATAACATTATTTGATTGTTTAGAAGTCGTTCAAAAATTTCAGTCAAAGGATTTGCAATCGATATTGGCCTATAATTCTTACAATCAGTTGTATCTCCTTTCTTATAAATGGGGGTTATATCAGCATATTTTCGGATTTGCTTAAAGAAATTTGTGTGAATAGCATAATTGAAAGTAAATAGTAGTTGTTCAAGGAAGAGCTTAAAAAACCTTTTTGATTATGAATATTGGTAGGCCACTAATGCCACAAGTCTATTGTTGTCTAAGTTTTTTATTGCTTTTGTTAATTCTTTTTCAGTAATATATTTGAAGCTAAATTTTTGTTTTATTTGTTCAATTTTATTGGTAAACAGAGCTTGATGTCCTTTATAAGAACCCAAATCTTTAAAAAATTCATTCATATACATAGCAATAATTTTCAGATCTGTGAAAATTGTGTTATTGACTATTATTTTTTATATGTTATTTGTAGCATTACTTTCTCTATTTAGAAATCTATTTATGTAATGCCATTTATTAAGAGAATTGTTTAAATTTCCATAAAATTATCTTGCTTGTTTTTCTCTCTCTGATTTTTTAACATTAAATAGTTTAGATTTAATGCTATAGAAGTTTTTTTGACGGGCTTGTAGTTTTTTTTACAAATATTTATGCAAGCATCTTTTTCAAATTTTCAAATTTGCGAATCTCTTTATTATTTAGCTTCTCATAGTTATTTTGTTTAATATATTTAGTGGTAAACGAAGCTACTTTGTTTAAACAGTTTTTTTAAATTTGAAATGATAAACTTCATCATGTGAGATGAATCATCCATAGTGTATAGATAATTCCAAGGAACATTTAAATTAAAGTTTTTAAAACTTCGACAATATAACTTCTTTCTAAGATTTTGATGATTTGTTTTATCACTTATGAATAAACACAAGTTGTGATCTGAAACGGAGTTTAAAATTTATCTTGTAAAGTTAATGTTTTTGACATTTGTTATGAAATAATCAAGTAAAGCATTTTTTCGTGTAGGTACACTTTTATTTTGAAAGTTTATGGATTATTCCTTACCTCGCCGATTTTTATGTAATCGTATTGCTCACTTATTATACTAATAAGCCGTCACATGAATTGATGCATTGAATTCAACCTATCCTCTTATTCAATTAATGAACATACATTTAATTTCAGACATCATAAAGTTCGGCAAATATGAATTTTAATGCAATGAGAAATCTGATATTTTATTTTCTGAATAAAAATTGTGTAAGTCCTGCTCAGGCTCGCCATGCGCAAAGTTAAAAGCTCCACCAGATCGCAAATTAAGTAAGAAAAAGAAAGAAAAGACAATTTTCGATCATTTTGTGTTTTTAGATTTTAAAAATCTATATTAGGTCATGAGTTATAATCGTTAAAAAAATTTCGAGAAACTATCACAGATTTTGACAAATTCCTATTAGAATAAGGGTTAAGTTGGGTGCAAATTCTTACTTGTAATTTCTTAGAATATAAAAAATACCTAACCATTCGATTTCAAGTATATTTTGTAAATAACAGCTCTTATTAAAAGTAGAAGATTATCTAAAACAGCACGAACCAAAGTTTTCTATATATTTCTCTAGTGGGTCACATGGACACATTTTACACATGCATCTTGCGCATCTAAGGGTTAAGCAGAAAAGGTGTAAATCGAAAATTTTAAATATGTGAAAGCGAAAATATGTTAATTTTCAAAACGAAAATTCACTTTATCAACCAGGGTTTTCCGAAGATAATCTCGTGAAGACATCTATCTAGAGATCATAGTAAAATGAGTTCCAATAGTTTGCTAGATTATGCAATTCAAAAGTGATTTAACACTATCTTTATATTTTTGATAAAGGTATACAAGTCTAAGAAACTTGCAATGATAAAGTTTTCAAAATTTTCTGAAAGATATTATGTCACTTTCTTGCTATGCTCGCAAGATGTTGCTGAATTTGTGAAGGCGAGTTCCAATATTATTTCATAGGATCCACAAATGAAAAACAAATATCATATACAATTAAAGCTTGACCAAAATTGAAATGTAATGATAAATTGCCAAATAAGCATTATAATAGCTTTGTTATTTACTATAAATTCTACATTACAATGAACTATTAAGAGCAGATAGCCTTTGGTTTAGCTTGTCGAATTTACTTGTTAATTCCTGTATAAGCTCACTATATTTCTGAACATCTTCATGAAGTTCATGTTTTTCACAGTATTCTTTGCAATATTTTGCTCTAGTTAGGCCTACCATTGTCCCAAAGAAAGCGCGCGCATCGGCATCTTGATCTCCCAAATGAGCAGTTACGATGTGATCTCTGCTGCTATTAATCATCAC
>CABFPE010000064.1:1437731-1452618 GCA_900660155.1 Hofstenia miamia | reverse complement strand
GCATCTTGATCCCCCAAATGAGCAGTTACGATGTGATCTCTGCTGCTATTAATCATCACGGCATCAACCAGCCAGACTTCGCATTCGACATCATCATAAGCTCTTACGTTAAGAACTTGCATGAATGCTCCTCGCAGAAGAACTTCTTGCTCTTTTGGGACAACAGAGAGTTCAGAAATGTCCACCGCACATATTGTTGACACAACCGATTTTGGAAAATACTTCCAATAGAGATTGAGATAGCAATCTTCTAAATTAAGCACTTTAATCTGGTAAAGTAGACCTACCTTTCCAACTGCAGCAGTTTTTGTAATGAAATCAAGTGATATCTCTTTATCTTTCGATGATGAAGTTAGCGACAATGGTATTGAAAGGTAGCGATTACTTAGTGGAAGATTAAGTAAATTTTTGACACTTTGTGCATCCTTTGTAGATATTGACATACCGCGATAAACTGATCCAGTGTAATTCTTTTTTGCAGGCTCATTTATGCAGTAGTTGTGTAGTTCAATATTTATCAGTTCAACTAAGAAGACAGCACTTCTGATAAGTATTGTAGAGTCGACTGATTCTTCATCTCGAAAGACATTTGAAGAAAGTTTAAAAACTTTTGAATAAAATCTTACATCGGTATATAGCATAATAAGACTATAGTCACTGACCTCATCCCAGTCACGTTTTTTGAAAAGATCTTTCGCTGGTATGTGGCAGCTGGAGTCCGTGGCAGGGTCGAATCCAATTTGTGAAAGAACAAAGTTTAGTTGTTCCATGAAATCTTCATATTTTTCCCAATTTCGCCTGATATAATTAATGGACTCTCGAATTGTGCTCATGCGCTCTGAAAGATGATCTCCATTATAAAATCCTTTAAGCTTATTGAAGTTTAAGCTCTTTGAAAGCTCTTCAATTCCATTAACATCTACAAATCTATTCAATTCGCACTGGTTAGCCATAACAAATCAGGAAGCATAACATTTAACCTTTCAGAACATATATTTATTTAGTACGTAAAAGCCGTAATTTATGCAAACTCTTCAAATTTCTTATTTACAAAATCATTTTACTAGTTAGTTTTTCATTGTTTATTTTCTTACGGTAACATTAACGCTGGTCCTTTTAAGACGCATTTCCTAGAAAAAAATTACATTTTAGTTTTCATTGACTACAACAGAGTGGGTACTAGGAAGTAAGGGTTGTTTAGTTTTTCTGGTAACAATAACTGCAGATTTGTGGTAGTTCTTACGCGTATATATTTAGAGATTTAGGCAATGATAGCACAAATAATGATCCAACGCAATAATGCCTACAGTCGATTTCTTTTAATGATCACTACAGTATTGAGCGTAAATATTATATTGTTTCCTCTTTAGCATCTCAAATACGTTTGTACATAAATGTTGAAATCTGAATGGCCAATCAAACACCAGCTCAAGGGCGCCATTTAGGGGGGCACGCCCTCGACTAAATCTAGAAACAAAAGTCAAAATATCAAAAATTAATCGATTTAATAAAATATTCTGTGACAGTTTTTTTGACAGTATTGATATAATTTACTCTTTTTTCTGTAATACAGGCTCCACAAGGATTAAGTTTAAAAGTCCTGTACTTGGAAAGATCAAGAAAGGCCAAGATGGGTATACTGGTACAGGACAATTAACAAAATATCCCTTCGATATGAGGCTATTCTTGTGACATTAGATTCAATATCTAATATGTACAATTCAGCTGAAGCCACTGGCATCAAGAACAGCATATCATCACCTTGGTTCATCTTTCTCTCTCACATTTTGGAACGCGTACTGTCTCTTACAAACTCCCTTTCAGAACATCTTCAAGTAGAAAAACTGAATATAACAACAGCCTTGGACCTTACAAAATCAACATTGGCATCTTTAAAATGCACCCGTTAAAATCTTGAATGAATTTTTGACAAAGCTGAGAAATTTGCTATTTCAATAGTAAAACAGTCATCTGCAGATCGACCTCATCGTATTAACAAGGTATCAAAAAGAATATCTGATTACTTTACAGATTCATCCATTTGACAGCGACCGAGTTCTGATAACAATAAAAACACCATGAGAATCTGTTTTTTGAAATTTGCGATTCTTTATAAATGAGCTTGATAGATTATTTTCTTATAATTTGGGCCAGTCACCATAATCAACAAATTGATGACGTTCAAATTCAAAGCCAACTAAATAATTCAAAAAAATTTGGCCAACAGTATGATAATTTGGATATCGTAGATGCTTATCAGAAGTTTTCAGAAATTGATGTAGGTTTTTCTGAGATAATAAAATTATTCAAAATCATTCCGTGTATTCATATAAGCACTACTTCCAATGAGAGGTTTTTTTCAGTTTTAAAACAAGCTAAATGTTATTTACGTTCAACAATGTCCAATGAAAGACTATCAAACTTAAAATGATGAAACTTGAAGCACAGCTCATGAAAAACAAACTTAGATGTTGCTGTCAATATGTTTGCCTAAATGAGGTCTCAGCGATATCCTCTCATTTAGTATTTTGATATTTTTTATGTATTAATGCAAAATTTTATTAAATAAAAAAAATTGTTTATATACCTATATCTATTACCTAGTATAAGTATTTGTAAAGCAGCTTACAAATTGCTGGCATAAATTTGTGTGCTGTTTAAAGTAGTACATATTAAGAGTTTTCTTATTAATCTGTTAACAATGGCAACCCTTTCAAGTGAACTTTAATCAAAAATTATACTGCTGGATGAAAAAGGATATATTCTTAAGCTAAAGTGCAGTCAGATTCTAAGACAGGTGCACACAAAAATATGATAGAAATGGCCATTTTGACCTTAAGAAACGAAAAGAAAGTCCACGAAAAGCAAGCCTGCATAACTTTAGCTAATTAGTTAAATTTCATACGAAAAAATATGTGAAAGGGAAATAGCACTTTAAGGGGATCAACTTAAGAATCAATGCTACAGGAAAAAGAAAGTGGGAATTGTTTTGAGATTAGTCGAAAGCTATTTAAAAATATAAAGAAGACGCAGAAACGGGTCAGGTCGAACTACAGGTTGGGTCAGATTGGATTGGCTTCGTCAACCCGCAATAGTTTTTAAAAAAATATTTATCTTCTTGCACAATTTTTTGTCAAACAAAAAACTGTAAAATCCAAAAATGAGCAACAAAACCAACCATCCACTATTTGATCACCATACTTGAGAGTATTTATTGAGTTCTTTTAGTAATTGGGTTCGCGCAAATTCTCTGTTGTATACTCGACCATGTCAAGGCGAGAATTATTACTAAACGGTTGCATATATGCTCAGATTGTGAAAGATTAGACTCAAGAATTTGGGAAAAAAATAAGAATAAAAGCATAGATAAATCATAAAAAACTGGGAGAATAAATTGCAAAAAATTTTCATCATGTGAAGAACCAATTTGCGCAATGACGAAAGTTGGTGAATAGTTATGTTTGGACAAATAATTCATTATTGATTGTGTTAGAAAAAAATGAAGTGGTAAAGTTTCAAGGTTAAAATTAATGTTGGTTTAGACTAAAATAATTAAAGTGCTTGAAAATATATGATGACAGAAGAATTCACAGTATCCGTTTTTTTATATTTTATATCTTTATTTCATATTTATAGCAGTACAAAAAATACATGTATCTAAAAATATAGTGACTGAAATTGGTCTATAATTCAGGTAATCAGTGGGATCTTCTTTCTTAAATAATGGCGTCACATCAGTTTGCTTTAAAACCTGTAGAAATGAGTTTGTGTGAATAGAGTAGTTAAATGTTTGAGACTAAAGGAATAGTTTCAGCGGTTTGCAGGTCCCCGGGTTGTCGCATAAGGACTTGTTCATGGGCTATTTAGATCGCGGGTCAACTACCCACTTGAATATTTCGGATCAGCTGTGTCAAATCGCCACTTTTACTTAATAAACAAGACATAAATCGTGTTCACAAAAGTGTTTGTTCAATTACGTCAGATTGATTATTGCGTTTCAGGAGTTTTAATATGTTGATTTTCATTTGTTTCTGCAATTGGATAATATTTTGATCAAAGACCTGAAATTCGATTTACATTCAACTGGAATTTTGCCAGAAATAAACTGACGTTTATATGAATATATTTTATATATCTTTAGAACTAAAGCGAGCTTTCATAGAATTGTGAAATTACCCAAATTTGAGGTGGAAGATATTTTGAATTTTTGAATTCAAATATGAAGTTTTCCCAACCTAGAGAAAATTGCTTGGCCTTACTAGGTGTTCAAACTGCTTCTCAGTCAGAGACAAATTGGCCAGTTGCGAGAAAGATTACTACAAAGAATAGCCTCGAGCAAAGTCAAACATTCTTAAAGCTCAAGCAGTGGTCGTCAAAGGAAATTTGCTTAAGTGCAATATTTTTTCTGCCTCTTTGTTACATCAAATATTTTGTTAATAAGAATTTTCTGTTTATTTGTATTTCAAAAATATGCGGGCCAAATCGGCTCTTTGGATTTTCTATTTTACAATTTTACGGGCATAAATGGCTCATTGGGTGAAATTTTATCCGGATGGGACGGGTAATTGGGGCAAATTTTGTGTTTCTGTTGCAATTTTGCAAAGGAATAAAACAAAAGACCTGAATTGCAATGAGACATCAGTCTCAAAAGCCAATTGTTCAATGTGACACCTAAGATAATGCACTCACTAAAAATATAACCATATCATATTTACTCAGAACAATGATATTATTTTTGCATCATCTAACCAAAATGACCGCCTTGCTGATGAAGCGCTTTCCTATCTACAACTTTTTCTCACTTTGTTTGATCATTAATTACTTGGTCAATATAATCGTTTTCTTATTCATTTAAAATGTAAATTTTTACTGTTTCCCCTTCGCCCTGTCTTCACCCAAAAGACACCTACCAGATTAAGCATACAAATCCACAAGCATCAAGTAATTATGCGCATCACTGTAGGCTTTGGAAGAGTACCCATTTATGCGATATATATGTTCAGGATCAAAATAATATACTTAATTTGATGCACATATAATAAAGGAAAATGTAGAAATTTGTCTTAAGGTTGTGAAAAGCAAATTACTGAGACATGTCTATCAACGTTATGAGACCCGTCGGCAAACTAAGAAAAGTCAAATCTGAAGGAACCTCATAGGAAAGTTTAGTGATCGGTGATAGAATAAACCACTTGAATGTACTTAATCTTGCACGTCTGTTAAGCAACAATCAATAAATTAACTGCCATTTCCAACGCCAGAAGAGATGAAGTTATCAAGCTCTGACATAAATAATATCACATCTATTCTGGATGCTCATCCGGATTTTACATTGCAGCAAAAATTCATGATAACTTAAGAGCAACACGTTCTGATCATCCTAGAGTTTTCTTGAGTACCATTTATCAGTATATAGATATCTACGTATATTTATTGAAATATTTGGGAGCTTAACCAATTGAATGAAAATTTTAACCAAGGGAAGGAGATACAGAAGAAAACGCCCTATAGATGCAATAGAATGATATGATCGAGAAAAAATATATAGGGATAAAACAAATTTGAACATATGATGCTGTCAATCTGTTGGTCATAGTGCAAATGCAAAAGGCACTTGAAAAATCAGAGATGTAACTGGAACAAAAGGCACAACTCTCAATATTAGAGTTAATAAACCTGAGTTATTCGAGTTTCACACAAATATCTATCATGAAGTCTTAACGATTTTGGAAAAGTTTTGTGAAATGCATGAAGAGAATGAAAACTATTAAATATTGTGTTATTAATATTATTACATTTCAATATTTTGTAAATGCTGGGAAAATAAATAAATTTTACTTTATCTTAATAACTAAGATATTACCAAAGTTGATGATTACTTTAAAAAAGTGATATTGGAATTTTTCCTTGATGATTTGCTTCAATTAATTATACATAAAGTAAAATATGGAAGGATGATTAAGAAATCTTTGATGGAAGAATTGGAGACTCAGTATATAATGCGGTCACCTAATGTTATGCAGGAAATATAATTTGTAAAAATTCATTCTCTGCTGATGCTTTACCCGCTTATACCAAAGGATTTTGACACAAATAATGCATCTTAATTTCAGTGACCAAGCAATTAAGTCTCAATTAATTGAATCATATCATATGCATTTATCAGTTTACCTCAATTCTTTACATCTTGCGTGCAGTATGTGTAGTCAAGGTTACCTGTGATGATTGTGAAGTTTTTGGAATTTGTATGACTAAATCCAGTAAGCCATTGAGGTAAAGCAGTATAATTACTCAAGTAATGAGTTGAATTGGCAACTTGAAATAGGTCTGACTATTTAGTACAATGATAATTGCGAAGTACACTGTGTGTCTGACAGCCATAACACCAAAATTACCATTTATAGCCATGCAGCAATATAATTACAATTTCAAAAATTCAAAATTTTACAATTAATCTGATTGAACATTAGTATGAAGACAACGTTTGGAAGCCATACATCCATCTTTTGACCTTGGCGGGCTTATCTTGCGTGACTATGATGCAAATGAGTACTTTGGCCGTCTGTCCATTTCTGACGTCATTGGAATATATTCTGTTATATTATAATATTTGTTGACAAACAAAATTAATTTGCAATGTTTATTAACTTTAAGATATTGTTCAAAATGTAACCAATTTTTCTATGCACATAGTGGTTAAGGAAATTTTCCTTATTGTTAAATAAACATTCTAAGTGTTTTCGCCAAAAATTCCATGCATTACTATTGTTTGGTTTGTCTATATAATCACTGAAATTTTACTTGTTTTTCGTGAATCCTTACATGTTAATATTGTAAGCAAAGGATGCATTTCGTTTTCTAATAAAAGATAGACATATAAACTTACATGTAAAAAGACAAATTTCGTTTTTAGAATATTATACATGTAATGCTATTAGTACATATATTATGCATTTTTATACATTTACTATTATTATATTAGTTTTACAAAGTTGTAGACGTTATACGCTGGTCTTCTTTTGTATGACTGTCGACTTTTACCTTTCTTTCACTTTATATGGTCTTTGGCGTTTACACGTTTGTAGACTTTTACATCTTTTTCAGTTTTATGGTTTGTAGATTTTAAGTGCTTATAGACTTTTACATCTTTTTCGACTTTGTACATCTTTTTTAGTTTATTTGGTTTGTGGCTTTTATGTGCTGTAGACTTTTACATGGCTTTTCCACTTTTCACTGCTGTTGCAATTTTACAACAGTTTACACTACATACAGTTAGATATTCAGTTGATATGCAGTCAATGAACAAATTCCTTCATCAGTTTATTGTAGTTGCCATAGAAATGATGACACAAATTTATTATTTACTCTTTTGTAGTTGATGAACTGCTACACATTTGGTTTTTCCAACCGTACACATGAATTCTCCTCGCCAAATTAGTCACAATTACATGCTTGAATTTTTTTTTCTAAAAAATTACATTTGTAAATCCATAAACGTACACGATAAATATTTTGTATTATTCAACAACAAAACATCTCACAAAGAATTTGAGAGGTAGAATTGCCAACTAGAAATTTGTAAAACAAGTACAAAGTAATAATATACAACAAAACGAAAAGCATGGAGTGTAAAAATTCATTTCCATCAATGGTTAGTTAAAAAATGGAAAAGAAATATTTGTAAGACTAACTAGGGATAACATTCCAAAAAAGCATCAAGAAATTTTTCCACCTCATTTTTGCTAATATATGAAAATATGATTTGATTTTTTGTGCTTCAATTTTGATCTAAATTTAAACAAATACACTTGAACTTAGACACGCATAACAAATTTATATTTTGTAATTTAACATTACAAATTGCGTTGTCATTTATCGTTAACTTCCTAATCGAATGTTCAAATTTTATTTTGTAATTTTTTATGTTCTTGCAATTTTCACAAGATTGATTTTGATAGCAGAAACTTATAGGTAGAATCAATTTTAACTTTTTAAACTATTTTCTGGTTCAATCGCAGAGTAAAAAACAAGGAGAAAGAAATATTGATATTGCTTATTTATGACTGAAAGTATACATTTCCGACACCGCTAGAAATTGATAACGCACTTAATAAAATTCAATTAGACAATTACTTTGATTAAAAATATTGTAATAGGGTGCTGATTCAGAGTATGATATTACATTACATATAATTGGCGAAGAAAGAACTTTGTTTAAAACTTTTCATATAACTAAGACACTGAAAATAAATATCTAAAATTGAGAGTATTACCTATGTAAATGACATTTTCTAGCATGTTTCAATGCATTGGAGGATTTTTTCCCTATATGATAAAGTAAAGTTATGTGTGCGCACGCACGTTACCAAAGATCTTGGCTACTATTTTGCAGATTTCAGTGGAATTGGCAGAGTTATTCTCAAGGCAAGCAGACAAGCATTGGTTGATATTTTCATCTTAGAAGTTTAAGGAAACAGTTAAAGAGATATTAATTTCTTGTCATTTGAAGAGTGCTCTAATTGCTCAGTGGTTTCCAATATAATTAACCCACCGTTGATTACTGAATATGTCAAATTTTAAGACCTAAAAAAGCTAAATTTTCAAAAAATATTATACCCAAATTGTTTTTGCATTTTTTTCGATAGACTGATACGTGATGAAAAATGAAGTAAGAATCTCTATCTTTCAAAGTACACCAGGGTGACCACCGAGTCAGTAGGTACCAGGTCAATAGGGTCATTGTGTTTGAGCTGGTCAGTGGATTGTAGTCTCTACTAGTATTCAGTTGCCTCGGTAATTTTTATTTAAGAAAAATTTACATGTACACCTTATATTCTATTTTTTATCCCAATGCATAAGCAAATTGATCCAGATTGAAATTCGAATTCTGTCTTCTTTACTTTTTAATTTATTTAACTAGAAAATCACAAATATGTAAGTTTCAAATCTATTTGATAGTAATTAACAGCAACTAAAAATATAATCGAAAAATCAAAGGGTTTTTTTGCCACTGAATGCCGCCTGTCAATCATGACGAAATTCGTCAACAATACCCAATTAAACTTTTAACGGGTCATCGGATCTGGTGTCCGAGTCAACGAGTACTCAGGTAAAATGTGTTATTCTGATAAACACTACTTATCTCAATATTTTACCATTCATTATATATTTTAGTAATAAGTTGTTTCTTTGATTGCATATCATCTTTTAAATGTAGTGGACGAACCTACGTACTATGACTTAATTAGTGCTTTAAATATAAATAATAAGTGAGAAATAAAAAAGTTTTTATATATTGCATTTTTCGTTTAAGTGTTATATACTAGTAATTTATTTTTGAATGTACATATTTCGAAAACTTGAATGTAAATATGAGAACTAAATGCCATTTTAAATTCATATTCATCTAAGTCATTTGTTACACTATGTTACATCTACAACATTTCCTACCTTTATTGGTGAGCGATTCATACTTCTCAGTTAGGTCATTAAGTAACTCTGTATAACTCTCAGCATCATCTCTCAAATTATGTTCTATACAATAATCCCTACAATAGGAGGCTCTAGTGATTCCGACGATTGTTCCGAAAAGAGCTCGTGCTGGTGCGTCCTGATCACCCAAATGAGCTGTAAGAATGTGATCGCGACTGCTGTTCACCATTACAGCATCTATTAACAGCAATTCTGAAATGGAGCTTCTATCGTAAGGTGAAATATTTAGCAACTGTAGGAAGGCTCCTCGGAGCAGTACTTCTTCCTCTTTAGGCAATGCAGATATTTCTGAGACATCCACAGAGCAAATTGTTGAAACAACGGATGTTGGAAACATTTTCCTATAAACTTTTAACAGTTTCTTATTTAGATTAAGTACTTTAATTCTGTACAAAACACCGACAACTCCTGGCTTAGTAAATTTTTGTATAAAATCCAAGGACATCTTTTCGTTTTTAGAGGCAGATGTTAGCGCTAATGGAATGGCAATATATCTTTCTTTAAGGGGAAGATCAAAAAGATTTTTTAAACCGTCCGCATCAGACGAATTTACAGACATTCCTCTATAAACAATTCCACTAAAATTGCTTTTAGTTGGATTGTTATTGCAGTAGTTGAAGAGTTCAATATTTAAAAGTTCTACCAAAAATACAGCACTTTGAATGAGTTTCTTAGAATCCACTGATTCATCATCACGAAAAATGTTTGAAGCTATTTTAAAGACCTTTGCGTAGAAGAGTGGATCGGTGTACAAAACAATGAGACTATAGTCATCGACATGCTTCCAGTCCCTTTTCTTAAATAGGGAATCAGCACTTTCTAAGCAACTGGAATCGCGGCTTGGATCAAAACCGGTAGATAAAAGAATAGTTTTCATTTCCTCCATAAATTCATCATATTTGCTCCAATTTCTACGAATGTAGTTTATGGATTCACGAATTATATTCATGCGATCCGAGACAAGGGTTCCGTTATAAAATCCTTTGAGTTTGTTGAAATTTAGACTTTTGGAGATTTCTTCTATCCCATTAATATCTACGAATCTATTAATTTCGCCGTTATTTGTCATTGCTATAGACTTGAGGAAGTACCTTATTTAGACAACACATCTGTTATATATCTATGATGTCGCAATACTCCATCACATAGATTCACAATTACTTTGTGAAGATTTTTCAGCTAACGACTGTTTTGATCGAACACTAATGGTTTATTCAAATAACTTATTTATAGTTACTTGTAATTCATACAAATCCATAGCTAAACTTCACAATGAAAACGCGATCAGTGGCAAAAGCCTTTTTTAGTCCAATTCTTACCAGTTGTAAAGAGAGTTTAAATCGCATTCACCAAATAATCAAAAATACAATTATAAATGATATATTTTACAACATTAAAAGTTTTTAGATAAATATTACGATAAATGTATCGGACAAATAAGATGAGTTGTTTGTCCAAGGTTGTTATAGGGTGTGTAATATTTGTTTTCAAAATTCAGTTCATGATGTTGCAGCACCTAAGTTTTATTACACAAATATATTAAAAATTCTTCAAGCTCTAATAATAAAAATCAAAGACCATTCTGCTGCTTTAGACCCGTAGCCAGCATCATCAAGTAAGAGGGAGGGCGTCACGCATTCAGGAGAGTTTGATGAGAATTTAGACTTTCTTAAAATTTAAACTAAATTTTTACTAAGACTGTACAAAATTTAAATTTCATGCTGAATTCATCGGCATACGTGGGATTTTCTTAACGGGGAGTTCATCCAGTAGTGATCACGTGCATGACCAAAAGCGTAGCGAAGCCCTACAAAAACTTTTTGAAAATATTGACAAAAAAGACCTCATAAATGCAATTCATGACATGGATGAGGGCAAAGTTACAACTGAAATAAAAAATTTTCATACGTGGGATTTTCTTAACGGGGAGTTCATCCAGTAGTGATCACGTGCATGACCAAAAGCGTGGCGAAGCCCTACAAAAACTTTTTGAAAATATTGACAAATCATAAATGCAATTCATGACATGGATGAGGGCAAAGTTACAACTGAAATAAAAAATTTTATTTTTACATGTTGTGTTTGTTATTAGTTTTGTTGCCCAGGAGGTTGGTCTCTCCCTTAAACCTCCGTGGCTACGGGCCTGTGGTGCTTTGCAATTTTTGTGAACGTGTATTACCTATGGCATGTCTTTCCTAGCTGAAAATTAAAGGTAAAATAACCATTATTCTGATTTAGCCTTAAGGGGAAGGATGAAGTTTCTTTATTAACTTAGCATATTACAATATAAACTGATTTAATGGCAATATTTACAAATTTAAATGAAATTCATTGCGCACTGCTGAAAGGTTGTAGTTTGTCATCTAACAATTACCTGTTTAAAACGCGATTTTGTTTTAGCAAAAACACAAGCAGGAGGTACTATATAAATACCTTAAGATCTTTAACATTCTTCACTTATCTTGGTAATTTACAAAGGACAACTCTAATATTTTTTCGTAAACTTTCCGAAAGTCAATTTACATGTTCCCGTATTTTACTAAATTGACAATGGAACTTTAAGAAATGCTGTTGATATAGATTGGAACTTTTTCTTTACGGATTCAAATGTAGACAAATGATTTAGCAATAATATACCAAGAATATCATGTAAATGATTAATGGTCAAACTCGCCAACACCCATAAAAAATAAAAACATTGCCGGATGTAGTTGAAATTCGTTTTCTGAAAGTTGAAGATCCACTGCGTGAATGATGTTTAGTCAGCCATTTTCTACTAAAGACAGGAAATAAGGTTTTGGTGGAGAACCGGAACTTCATTTGGCATCAAAAAAAATTAAAAAACTAAATATAGATTTCCATAATCATGGATTATCTTACTTAACACATGCAAGCCTTGGAACGCAAAATCTATGTGCTGGGAAAGATTATGCCTTTTCATTTCAAGATTAGTCTATATATAAACATTTTGTTTAAAAATGAAATTAAAGACAGAATGCATTGGTCTCAACATTTTACTAGATTTTCAACATCTATTTTGATTGCTTTGGATGGTATTAGATCAAGTCTTATACTTTTTTGTAATAGTTGTGTAGAAAATAAACGTTAAAAAGCTGTTATTGATGATATTGTTACCTCCAGTCATTCCGATGAATCTATGGACATTAATGTTAAAAAATTTAGAAAACCTAGTGAAAAAAAAATTGAGAATTTTAACTCATCCTTTAATTCTGATAACTGTAAAAAAAATTATGCGTTGATCGTCTTCGTATGGAAAAATCTCAACTTGACGATGTCCTTAACCACCGTTGAATTGCTTTATGTTGAAATGGAGGATATTCGTTAAGCTGGTGAGATTATATCTTCTCTTAGCAGGCCTAGAACATTATGTTTGACGGTGAAATCTGTCGGTGATAAGCGGAAGTAATGAGTTATGTCTCGAAACTATCCAGTAACCCCGGAAATGAACTAAAGGTTCAAAAAGCCGTTCTCAAAAAGCGCTGGAAAATACTAAATCAGGGAGCGAATTGGGATGATTTGAAAATTCGTGATCTTGCTGTTTCACAAAGGCTTAAATGTGGCTGTCAATGTGAATTGACTATTTGCCACAAATGCTAATACTCAAAATCAGTCTCTTGATTTAAAATTGGCCTTAATCAATCCTTGCTCTGTTGTAATAAACCAAATGCTACCTTATATTTTATTCTTGAGTTTAATCTTGACATTCTGTGATTGGAGAAACGGGGTTTGTCTACTCAACAGTAGCGGTTGATAAAATGCATTAAACCCGACGGTTACAAATTTCAGCATGTTTCTAGGGGCAGTGGTGGAGACCGTGTTGCTATAATTTACAAGACTTCTTGTAATGAAACTCTAGCTAGAACACAAACTAGAAAATGTTGTACATTTGAATACATCGAGTTATCTCTTACATTGTGTCACAAACGGCTATTGATAACTTTTGTTTATCCTGCTAATAATCTACATTGGCATAAGTTCCTTCTGGAATTCCATTATTAGTGCAATTCTGCATATTTCAGACCAGAGCACTGGCTTCTGGGTGGGTGATTTCAATATCCGCATGGATTTTTTTGATGACCGCCAGCCTTCACAATTCTGTAATTTGCTAGATTCATTCAACCTTTCTCAGAACGTTGGTGAAGCTACACAAGCCCATTCATACTCTTGATCTCATCATATCTCGTGCTACTGATAACACTATGATATCTTGTTCCGTCCAACCACACCTTAACATGTTTCCCGAGAACTTATCTGTGCTGGTGCGTATTACGCATGCTTAAATTAAACCATTCAAAATAAAACAATCTCACTCAGAAATTGGAAGCGTGTTGATGCGGTATCTGTGTCTAGCCACTTTGGATATGGAGTACTTCAATGATCATTACTTGGACCGGTGCTATTCACTGTATATAATATGTTCATTTCTGACATTTGCTCCACTCATAATACTTGTCATCATTTGTATGCGAATGACACCCAATTGTACTACTACTTTTCGTTGGATTCTTCTTCGGAAGCGATTTATCATCCCAAAAATCTTCTAGGTATTCTCCACCAATCAATGGGCACAATGTTCTTGAAATTGAACTGTGATAAAACTGAAACAATGGTACTCGGCTTGCCTTCTAAATTGAAGAAAATTGGCTAAAGTCAGCTTTCCTTGGTTAGTGCTGGCCTTTATTCACATCCAAAGAAGAGGTGAATAGTCTTGGATGTATTCATAATGAATCTCTTACTATGAAATCACATGCTTCCTATACAATAAAATCCTGCAACTTATATCTCAGGAACATCATAAGATTACCACTTATCTAACTCAGGAATCTGCTATGATTTTAATCCGCTCACTTGCAACTTGCAGGCTCAATCATTGCAATGTTCTGTTGTATGGGTGTCCAGAATATGCTATTTACAGTTTGAAAAAAGTTCTTCATTCAAGTATCCGAATAATGTTTAACCTGAATCATTATGATCACATCACTCCCTACTTAGAGTCTTTACATTGGCTCCCAGTTGGGGAAAAAATATTATTCAACATTTGCTTATTTGTATGGAAAGCTATACATGGTAGGGATCCTAAATACCTAGCTGAACTCTTTATTCCTGTTCGTAGTGTTCGTTCACTCTGATCTGAAAATGAAATTTCGTTTATTGTTCTTAGAACCCATCATGCTTCGACTGAATCAGTGTTTGTGGTCTGTGCACCGCGAAAATTTTCCAGCCTACCCATATACATCAAAGAGCTAACATCCCAACTAAAAGCTTATTTGTTTGCCGAAGCCTGTAATTAATTTTTGTAAAATTTTAGCCCCTTAGAATCTGTCAAGAGTGGCCGCGCTATATAGGAAATAAATTATTATATATATATATATAT
>CABFPE010000064.1:1399873-1436731 GCA_900660155.1 Hofstenia miamia | reverse complement strand
TCAATATAATATCAAATTTGTCAATTTTGTGTGAAATTTTATAGCAGATTTCTCATGTGCTAATAGGCTATTCTGCTTATATCCCCCCTGAACTTGCTCTTCAATATTCTCAAAGTAGGGAATATGAAAAGATTATTGAATAGATGACATGTATCCTAAGAAAGGTTATCACCGAAATATATATATATATATATATATATCGCCTTCGTGATTTTAGACCTGAAATTTTTATAAAGCAACCAATGAAATTGAAAGCAAAGTTTATCAAAATTTAATTAACTTAATTTATATGTAGTTACACAAAATGGAATAGAATAGGAAATTTAGAACTTTATGAATGGCTTAATCTATTTGAAGTATAATCTAACAACAATGCGGACTCAAACATGTTGGGGTCGATGCATCATTTTCTCTTAAATTTGATGTTTTATTATTGCAAATCCATAATTTCAATGGCAACAAGTAGAAATTCTTGCACCCTTCGCCACAATTTCTATTGTTTTGCAACATTGCAATCACTGTAATCAATAAATTGTGAAAATCCAAATTAAAATTTCTTAGCCGGACTCTAACCGGATTAACCGGCTTTAACAGGACCGGATCCAGCACTAATATATATACATGTATATATATATATATATATATATATATATATGTATGTATATATATTTATACATAATATGTATATATATATATAGATATATATATACCGGTATGTATACATATTCACATACAAATGACCTGTTTCAAGCTGAAATAGACTGTGCATTTTACTTTTCTCTACCTTAAAAAAGTTCTTATTTTTTAATGAAGTATCCCTAAATAACCCTTTCTGTTGGAAGTTAAAATTTTTTCTATGTATTGCAAAATAGAGGCGTTTTACTTCCAATGAGTAATCAAATATTTTGCATAATCCAAATTTGAGCCGTTAGGGCAGAATTTTGAAAATCAAGACGCGTGCATTCAGTTAGTCTACATCAAACCATAAGAGATCATCTATGCTGATAGTCAATATACACGTAATAAATAGAAATCAGCACACGTGGAATATAGTATTAAGGCAACCTAAACGACAGCATATACATAGTTTTGGCATAAATATGATGATTTTATCACTTTCTACTGTTATTCTAAAAATCTTTAAGCGCGCTTGTGCCCCTGAAATTCTTTCCTATGCAAAATGCTGAATAATAACAAAATTAGAGCTCATTTATGTTTTGCGGTATCTTTGGCCAACCCTAAATATATATATATATATATATATATATATATATATATATGTCTTTGCACAAACTTGAGTAAAATACACAAGCACTAAGGCTTGAAACTGCATGCAAATGATAATCTGAGCAAATGCTTTAGACGCTGATGAAATGCCGACATCCCGTTTGTTGACTTTGCGATAGCACTGTAAATAGAAGAATATTTAAAGTTCTTAGCTATGCCTGAAATTAACAATAATCGCTTTTTTGATGAAGATGGCATGCAAGAGCTATCGAAGAGCAGCAATTTTAACAACCTCCGAGGCTTCTACAATGGTGTGCTGGTAACTGCACGCATGAATGTTATTCGAGAATCAATAAATTACATTCGACGCAATTGGAATCAGTATGAAGAGTTTATGAGTGAACTGGTGTCGGTTTTAATGGACGCAGGCTTCGATCCATCAAACCATTCTAGCTGTGAGGAAAGTGCAACGTCACTATTTAAAAAAAGAGACTGGACACATGTGGACGACTATAGTCTCATTGTACTGTACACAGACCCTCTTTTCTATGTGAACGTTTTCAAAATTGCATCCAACATTTTTCGTGATGATGACTCTGTAGATTCCAAAAAACTCATTAGAAGCGCTGTGTTCTTGGTAGAGTTGTTGAATATTGAGCTGTTCAATTATTGCAATAATAACCCAACTAAGAGCAATTTTAGTGGATTTGTGTACAGAGGAATGTCTGTGAACACGTCTGATGCAGAAAATTTGAAAAATCTTTCGAACCTTCCTCTCAACGAAAGGTATATTGCCATTCCATTGGCGCTGACATCAGCCTCCAAAAGCGAAGAAATGTCATTAGATTTTATACAGAAGTTTACTAAATCTGATGCAGTTGGCGTATTGTACAGAATTAAAGTTCTAAATCTCGATAGAAAACTATTGAAAGTGTATAATAAAGCGTTTCCAACCTCAATTGTTTCAACGATATGTGCTGTTGACGTTTCTGAAATATCTGTTTTACCACAGGAACAGGAAGTATTGTTGCGTGGCGCATTTCTGCAAGTGCTAAACATTACGTCCTACCGAAAATCAGATGATTTCGATATGCTATTAATTGATGCAGTAATGGTGAACAGCAGTCGTGATCACATTGTTACTGCTCATTTGGGTGAGCAAGACACACCAGCTCGCATACTTTTTGGCACAATAGTTGGAATGACTAGAGCTTCTTATTGCAAGGATTATTGCAAACAGCATAATTTGAGCAGTGATGAAAAACGTTATGCAGATTTATTAACTGAACTTACTGCGAAGTATAAATCTCTTACTAAGAAAAAAAAATGTTGCAATATAATTTAAATATATATCAAAACCTGTTTGTATATCGATGCTTTTTGTATCATGTTGTATTTGGATATTTCTTATAATGCTCCCACAAAGTTTAATAATTTTGTTGATCATAACTTTGACCAACTAGTAACCATCTGGATCACCCAATCAGTATTTTGAAAAAACACTCCAAACCCGATTAATGTCCGGGCGAATATTTGTATTCAAATTAATAATTTCCAAGAGTCCTTTTTCAAACTCAATGTATTACAATTTTTGAATGATATTATTGAACAACTTAATTTCTATTTTTGTGCAACAAGCATAACATTTCAGTTGTTGCATCTTGGTTGAGATTAACAAGTTATGTATTAAGCAAGTTACTTTCACACCGCATCATCAATAAATCGCCACTTCAACGAGATGCTGGAGTCTAAAATTCTCCTCTCAATATCAGAAGAGAGTACAGCTTTTAAGATTTGGATTGGCTATAATTATAATGGCCCTCAGTTTATATTGGGGTTGTTCATTTTCTGGATTGGCTTTATCAAATATTTGCTTTAAATAAAGGCTTTAGACCTCTCAACTTCTAATTGCTTATGCTCCGTTTCACAATTTATATCGATAATTTCTAAATTGTGTAACAACAAATTGGTTCTTCCCCAATATTGATGATAAGTTTATTTAGGGTGAGAACCAAAAGCAAAAGTATTGCCAATGTTTTTAAAAATCGCAAAAAGTAAAATTATCCCCGGATCACCATCACAACCTGAAAGAAATTATTCTGCTGCAGAGAAGATTCCTTGGAGAAAATAGGGCCAGACCCATCAAGAGACTTTGGAATCACAAACCGTAGTCTGCATGACTAATAAGCAAAACGTTATTAATAGCTATTAACATATTTACACTGCATTGATAAACGCGAAGAATTTGGTTCAAATTCCTGAGCCTTCGCAAATGCTTTAAATTTGAATCTTAAAAATACTTTTTTGATGTTAGATCTTAAAAAAAATTATTTATATGAATTGAGGAGATAATAATTTTTTGGTTACGCATTGTCATCATCTTGTAAGTAAATCAAGTGTGGACTTGGTTTGGTACACTCGTACGGGTGTGGGTGCGGGGGTTAGGTACAGTTTTTAAAAAATGCGGAACATGTGGGTACGGTAAATAATTTCAAAACTGCGGGTAAATTTACGGGAATGATTTTATAGCCCATTTCATGTCTGGTAGCGTGCCATAATTAGGATGCAACTTTAATTCATTACAAAAATTATATTTGAGAAGAATTTTTGGAGAAAAAATATGATCGGAAGTGGTATTGCTCAGTTACATTTACTACAGCTTCAAATGTGCAAATATTTACAAAAACATATCTTTATATGCCATTCAATTCATACTGTGATGAAGTTCATAAGCAAAATATAGTTAAGTGCCTAGTAGGTAGAGAAACAAAGAGCCCAGGCAAAATGGTTACCCACAAAACCTAATTAACGAAATGATTAATGTAAAATTAAAATACACTAATAAATAAATAAATAACGAAGTGATATAGAAATAACAGATTATTTGTACGTTCCATTATNCATCTGGTGGTTTACCAAATCAGTAAATCCTCACCCGCCATTTATTTGAGTGATAGTTATTAATGATAATACACTGTGCAAATAGGCCAGGTGGATCATGCTACATTATTATTTTTGAGGATTTGACTATTAGCAGGAATTCTAAAAGGAATTGCTTTATTTATCAGTTAAATATTGAAAGAATTGTTAAGTTTACTTTTTAGTAGTATAGGAAAGGCAGTGTTGGTACAATGAGACACCCTGAATTTCTCATAACACTTAGCTGACTCAGAGATATCAGGGGGTGCTTACAAATGTTAATTAGTGATTCACATACTTGACATTAGTACCACTAATAGCTTTTTGATATTTTAAGATNAAACAAAAATTTCTCTAATAATAATAGCGATTAAAACCCACTGTTTTTTATCATACAAAGATAAATTATTCATTGATTTGTGCACTAGAATGGTCTATATTTACAACTGTGATGAATGCAATTATTCATACATTATCGGCGAGACCAGACGACATCTAGTATAAGAATAGGAGATCATATGCGAGGTCATCATAATTCCAAAATAGTTTTAAATGCACACCCACAACAAAGAAAAATCTTCAAATATTAATTAAATCTCAGAAAAGAAAAATAGCGGAAAATATTGCAATTAAATTTTTGAAAGACCATAAATGAACAAGCAAAAAGACATTAACAAGCTAAATATAGGTCGATATTGAGAAACGAAAGAAAAACAGTGCTTATTTATCATGAAAATGACCAATTAGAATGTCGAAAAGCGTTGAAAATAAAAGATTCTATAGTACCAAATTGAAATGTATACATATATTTTCGTCACCTGTTAACTTGTTGGTTAGTCTGTTCATTGTTTCCCGATTGATAATAATGAAATTCGACTTGGTCTGAATTATCAGTAAACAAATTGTTTATATGGTAATTTATATTATATTGTTGCATCAGTAGTGGGGGTTAACGCCCGATATCAAAGCGCGTGCTTTGCTTTAGTTTGTTTTCTTTTGTTTACTTTAGTTGGTTTAGTGTTTAGTTTTGCTTACCTTGTTTTGTTTGCAATTATTTATCCGTTTTCTGTATACATTGTCATTTTTTTCTCAGTAATTTCCAAATTAGTGTTTGATACTGTTGGCAGTCACGTGATGACGATGCTACAATTAGTACAGACCTGGACAAAAGTATTGAGACACCCATTAACGTTTTACGTTTGAGTTATTATCTGCACATTAGGTTAGAGTTATATTGCTTAGGAAAACCAAAATGAACATCCCTGTAATTATTGGGGGAATCTTATTTTGGTACTTTTGCGTTTTCTCGGCCCCACTGAAATAATTTCAACAATATACTAGTTTATCAATAAAATAATTATAAACCTCACCCAAACGCCTTCCCCAACATTAAGATTAACCCAAACCATAAACCTAAACTAAGCCAACTCTTGCCTTAGTCCTAATCCTAACCCAAACCATACCCCAAACAATAATGTAGAAGGGATGTGCAATTTTATTATTAAAATAAGTAAGTTTCAATATGAATTATAAAATAATTATAATATACTGTTATTGATATTGATATGCTAATTAGTGGTTCAACCGTGTTTTTTGTTTGCTTAAAAAACAATTATAAGATTTGATAATGTTTATGTAATAAACACAGCGCATTTTCTTTCAAATCTTTTCACGTTGTTACTTTGTTTCAAAGCCTTCTTAACACTAGAAAGTCCAATGATTCTGTATCTTAAATTCATGCAGTTGTCAGGATTGATGCATTCAAGTAAAACGAATGAAAACAAATCAAATGAAAGAAAAATGTCAGAAAAACAAAATAAGCTGTTTTTCTATTTAAATTCTCATTACATAGGCATTACAAATGCATTTAAGATGTGCAAAGTGGTCAAATTTGACTGCTCGGACATTATAGTGTTAAGAGGCTTTGCCTTATTTACATAATCCAAAATAAATATGGTTTCCTTGAGTCGGCTCTATCATGATGAAGAACATAGTATGTTAGGTTTATGGCTTGGGGTAAAATTAGGGTTTAGCTTAAAGTTAGTGTTGTGTTTAGGGTTAGGGATATAGTTAAGAGTTAGGTTTGGAGTTATTGTTATGGTTTGAGATATGGTTAGGGTTAAGGCTGTAGTTATTATGTTGCTAAATTAGCATATTTTTGCAAAAATTGGAGTGGGGGGGGGTAACGCAAAGGTACTCTTATTTTCATTTGTTATATATTTGAAAAAAACTTAACGCAACAAAGAATGGCAGTGGACAAAAGAAAATGAACGACACCATACAAGTGAAAAATGACAAAAAAATATTAGTATTCTGCATACCAATAATTATTCAACAACAGAAAAATGTATGCAGTTAGAATTCCAAAGTCATTAGTATCGGATAATCCCTTAATTTTGCTGAATCACCTCATTAACCCAATTGAGCATAATAGAAAGACGTTTTTAAAAAAAACACTAAAAATTTCATAAAATTATTGTTCAATCGCTTTCCAGGATCCTCAATATTCGAAGATTGACGTTTAGCAACTATTCGCTCCAATTAGGTCTAATCATACTAATTTATATTAAGGTCAGGATTTTGTACATTTCAATTTGGGAAAAGGGCGACCTCCTTTCATTGAAAAATTGTTTGGTGAATTGTGACAAGGTTCTTTATTTTGCTAAAATAAAATCATATAATGGAAGACTGCCAATAAATTATCAAGCAAGATTGACATATAATTAGCTGAATACAGTATTCCATCAACTTTGATGATCTTTGCACATTCCATTTGTTGAAAGCATCTCTATGTCATTATCCAAATATCTCCACATTTTAACCACTAGAATTGTGTATTTGCGGTAAGCTCTCTTTTATAGCACTGGTCGCCTCCTAATGTAGTCCAGTATAGCTCAATTTTGCTTTCATCCGAGGGTATGGCTCTGAATCCAATCCTCGGTAGTATACGTTTTTTTCCTTAATGCTCTAGTGTTTCGGAAATATATGATTTTTTTATTGCAATTCTACAGATTCTACCCATAAGTTAATATACACTAGAATTTTTCTAACAATGCATTTGCAAAGTTGAGTAAGTGCGCACCGTTCTCACTTTAGCTACCTCCAAGTTTTTCAATGATCCNAAGTCAATGAGATAAAATATGTATAACCTACAGTAGGCTATCCAGCCCTTTCTTGCTGATGTTAATTATTNATTGCAATTCTACAGATTCTACCCATAAGTTAATATACACTAGAATTTTTCTAACAATGCATTTGCAAAGTTGAGTAAGTGCGCACCGTTCTCACTTTAGCTACCTCCAAGTTTTTCAATGATCCATCTTCGATGGATAGAATAGTGCCTTATCATCTCTACAAGTATATTTGCGAGGAAACCCTGCTTTCTTATTCCACCAATTCTGTTCAATCTCTAAAACTTTTGTTATAATGCACCCAACAGGATTTCTTTTAACATTGGTGAACTGACTAATGGAAGCCACGCTTAACTCTTAAGTATTTCTCAAAGTAATTAATTTTCTAATCGATCCAGGAAGGTATCAGGGCATTATCTTAAATGTAAGTAAAGCATTATCTTAAATGTAAGTAAAGTTAAGGTCTTTAGCAATGGATACGTAGTAAAATTGATTTTAATAACTATTCAAACATTGAAGTAAGCATTATTTTATAGTGCTGTCTTTATAGTGCTGTCTCAATACTTTGTCCAACTCGAAGAAAGTTCTGGTTACATAAGATCCAAAGAGGAAGCATTAAGTCACAATTATATTGTATTCAAATTGTTTTCTAGAAGTGCCAGAGGATACATTTAAATAATCAAATCTCATTAACCGATTATTGTACACAGCAAAATCACTAAATTATTAAATTGGTAACTGTCTCAATACTTCTGTCCAGATCTTTAAATGAGCTGTAAAATTTTTCTCATTAAGAGTTAAATGTGTATACATTGTACATAACTTCAAGATTTCCGCAGCAATTGTCCATTGGCATATTAATTAGACTGTTAATTTGGAATTCTATAAAATTCGTTTTTTACATTGAATATAAGCATTGTTTTATATTGCTGTAATTTATTAAACCAAGTAAATCAATTGTATTTTAAGAATGAACTATCAATTTTATGCAAAATGGACTTGAAACCATGTTTCTATGATCAACATTGAGTGAGAAATTCCCATTACAAACAATGGATGTTAAGCAAAAGATACATAAGTTTATTATAAATATGCTTATTTCTGTTTTTCTAAATCAATATACCGGAATGAAAAAAATGGTTAGCCCCTGACGAAAGTTTTCAGAAAGTTTTAGTATTCACTGTCTATTTCACATTGCTAATTCAAATTACTTTCAAACGTTTTTTTACATTTTTTACTTACCGAGTTGCTCCTTTCCATTGTCAAACTTACATTTTTTGGTCTAGAACCGCGAAAACTGCACTCTATCACGCTATGTATCTGCTTTGTCTTGAATAAATTTCTTCAATTTCAATGACAGCAATATTTAAGCAAGTGCATCTGAGACAACTGTTAAGAGACAATGTAATTTACAATATGTATTTGTAAAATACTAGTATGTGAATTTCAATGGCCACTTCTGTCAAATTTAATGTACTTTCTACGCAATAAACAACTTTCCATATAGTATCTTAAATTCAATAATGTAAATTCAATAAATAATGGAATTTATGTTCGCATATAAACTGCTTTTACAAATACACATACTTTTGATATAATTCATATGTAATTTCAGTACAGAGATAGCTTAGTTCATAAACAAACCACTTTTATAAATTTGTCTTTCAATTTCAATAGAAATTCATTTCTTTCTTAAAATGAGCACCTTTAATTCTGATATATAGGCTTACAAAACACCAAATATAATTCAGTATGAAAGTACTTAACTGCATAAAGATATTAAGAATGTTTTAAATTATACACTAGGATTAAGGTTATTAAATTGAAAAAAAGATTTCTTAGGTGGAGGATTTTGTTTGTGAATGTGTACACTACTCTTTTAAGTAGGGATGTGCCGGAATCCGCTATCCGGTAAAATCGGCAATTACACAACCGGATCCGGATATCCGGCAAAATTTACCTTGCCTTTTCGAAGAAATAGCTATATTTTTCATGTTATAAAAGTTGTCTTTCAACAAAACAAGTTTTTTTCTGACATATCAGGACATAGTCTATTTAATATTTATATATTTTAATTTGCAAGTGGTCGATATTAATTGAAAAATAAGGCTGTTCTTCATTAATGAATAATTGAACAATACATTATCCGGTATCCGGCAGTCAAATTATCCGGTATCCGGTATATGCAACTCATTATCCGGATCCCATCCCTACTTTTAAGAGCCCTTGGGCTATAACCCATTCACTATTGAGCTAATTGCATAATTCGGCGAAGCGCTTGAAAAAGTGAAATAACATGAAATTCAAACATTTTCAAGTAGAAAATAAATTTTTGCATTTTTCTAATTTTACAATAATCAGTTAAGAGAAGCTGATCAAAACGATATATTTTTGAAAAAACACATTCAATATTGTTAAATCATGTTCAATTCCGGAGAGACCGGGCACCAATATATTTGAGAGAGCCACATATAAATCTTTGTACTGCAGGAAGTGTTTTTGTTGTGA
This sequence comes from Hofstenia miamia, assembly GCA_900660155.1. NCBI lineage: Eukaryota > Metazoa > Xenacoelomorpha > Acoela > Hofsteniidae > Hofstenia > Hofstenia miamia. The sequence goes on along the minus strand of CABFPE010000064.1, from coordinate 1,426,946 downwards.
ACTTAACATGAATTTTTCTATTAAATACAAGTTTTAACCAGACCAATGTAGACGCCCATTTAATGTATCTCTCAATCTATTCTTAGTAAGAAATAAAAAAAATTTTCTCAAGAAAAGTTTTGCATTTCTGACGTTTTTGTGATATGCACTCAGAATTCTTAGGAATATGATTTGTGCATAAATCCCACTACAACTTTTAAAAAGTTTAAATACTTTGCCAATTTTATTTAGAAAAATTGTTACTGAATACGAAATATTCAGATGCTTCTTTAAGAAGAATTAAGTAATTTACAAGAATTTATCCAGATTTAATACAATTCAACTTTGCTCAGTTTTATTAACATAATCTTAACTTTTTAATATGCTTGATTATTTGAATTCGAAAGTTTTTCGTTAAGCTTGTCGAATTTACTTGTTAATTCCTGTATAAGCTCACTATATTTCTGAACATCTTCATGGAGTTCATGTTTTTCACAGTATTCTTTGCAATATTTTGCTCTAGTTAGGCCTACCATTGTCCCAAAGAAAGCGCGCGCATCGGCATCTTGATCTCCCAAATGAGCAGTTACGATGTGATCTCTGCTGCTATTAATCATCACGGCATCAACAAGCCAGACTTCGCATTCGACATCATCATAAGGTCTTACGTTAAGAATTTGCATAAATGCGCCTCGCAGAAGAACTTCTTGCTCTTTTGGGACGACAGAAAGTTCAGAAATGTCCACCGCACATATTGTCGACACAACCGATTTTGGAAAATACTTCCAATAGAGATTGAGATAGCAATCTTCTAAGTTAAGCACTTTAATCTGGTAAAGTAGACCTACCTTTCCAACTGCAGAGTTTTTTCTAATGAAATCTAGTGATATCTCTTTATCTTTAGATGATGAAGTTAGCGACAATGGTATTGAAATGTAGCGATTATTTAGAGGTAGATCTAGTAACTCTTTAACTTTTTCAACATCGGTATTAGAGATAGACATGCCTCGATAGACGTTTCCAGTGTAATTCTTTTTATTTGGATTGTTTATGCAGTAATTGTGTAATTCGATATTCAATAATTCCACTAAGAATACAGCACTTTGAATGAGATTTCTTGACTCCACTGACTCATCATCACGAAATATATTCGAGCAGATTTTGAAAACCTTTGAGTAAAACTTGGTATCTGTATATAACACAATAAGGCTATAGTCTTCAACATGCTCCCAATCGCGCTCCTTAAATAGTGATGCAGCTGATAAAGCGCAACCAGAATCAGTAGCTGAATCAAACCCAAATCCACAAAGCATCCCCTCCATGATATTCATGAAATCAGGGTACTTTTCCCAGTTACGACGAATATAGTTTATGGATTCCCTGATTGCATTCATTCTATTGGTAACTAAATCTCCACTATAAAACCCTTTTAAGTTGTTAAAGTTTGCACTTTTGGACAGCTCTCGCATTCCATCCTCATCAAAAAATCTGCTTCCATCCATGCTATATGTTGTGCTTTTTGTTAACTACGTGTTTCAATTTTGATTGTACGCCAAGATACAATTCTGTAATACATTAGAAAACTTGCCAAGCAGGTTTTAGTGGTGTATTGTCTCAACTATAATATATTTACGTAAAACATAGATGAAAGTCAATTCTACTTTATAAGGGAAATCACACACATTGATATTATATCAAGAATTACTTTTTGACTTAGCTAAAAAAGTATAGTTAACACTAGAAGGTCTGAGTGGCCAAATTTGACCACTTTGCACATCTTAAGTGCATTTGCATTGCCTCAGTGTAATTAAATAGAAAAACAGCTCATTTTGTTTTTTTGATTATTTTCTTTCACTTGAATGGCTCATTTCTGACAACTGCATGAATAAAGATATAAAATAGTCAGGATTTCTATTGCTAAAATAAAAATCACTAACAAAACAGAGTACAACCAATCTTTTGTAGAGTTTTTTTAAATAGACGTGGGTGTGGTTCATTTTGATGCAGTAGAACTGCAATCAACTTGCATTTCTAAGTCACATGTGGAATCTTCAAAAAGCTTCTATAATGATCAAGATGTTCAGTAGGATAACTGCTACAATAACAATTGTCATGACAAAGTTTCGTAGGTACCTTACCGCTGCTTACTAATAATAATAATAATAATAATATTAAATGAACCCATTTCTTATGCATAGCAATGTTTAAATATCCTGCACAGAGCAATATGAAAATATCTCCATGCTACACTTATGCTTGGGTAGTATAACTTAAAAGTACGCGTTTGGTTTCCCGTGTGATCGTGGTCATGCCACTGATAATAATCATTCCTAGTTGTGTTCTGTCGGTAAGCATGACAGTTATAGTTACTGTCAGTGTTGTTTCTATCTGTCATTCTAACAGTGAAATTTTGACTTAGAAACCATAATAACTTTGGTTTCATTGAAATTTTAATAAATGTGACATAAAAACTGTTTTATGAATTAAATACAATTTGTGATAGTATTCATTTCATTCGAAAGTAGTAATTCACTAAATTTAAAAAACTAATGAAAAGTAGCATTTAACTGTTGATGGACTTTTCAATCAATAACAATTTATTGAAATCTTTGTACAATTACAAATTTTGCACAGCCCAGACCACCCCATAAAATGTGATGTCTATTTAAGTAAAACATTTAAGCAAAAATTTTCGAACATCATGTAATGTAAGACGGAGTACACACATGTGCTTTATCAGATAAATCCAAGTCGATTCCTTGAGAAGATGCTTTTAAATATTTTTCTATGATTTTTTTACATTCTTAAAAAAATAAAGTTTTGACATCAATGTTTACCAATAATTAATTCATTCCATTTAAAAAAAATATAAGCATTACGCTAATTGCACAAGAGAGTGCATTTCGAATTATTTAAAACTGCTGTAAGAATATAATAGACTTGAGATAAACTTCTCAAAGCGACATGGATTTTGATATAGCTTCAGATACTCCAAAGGATTGACCTAGCATGTGTTATTAACCAGCAGTTAAAATGTATGATGGAATTGATATTTTAGCATACATTTGCCTATTTTACAAAATGCAACATGGAAAAAACTTAATGGAAAATTTTTTAATTGTTTCGTACACTGATTCAATCTTGCTAGAAATTGTATGAATAATATTCATTTTAAAGGCTGTATAATGTATGAAAAATCAAAACCAATGTTGATTCTTTACAATAGCTTTTCACTAATTCGCTTTAACATCGGATATCTTTTATCCGGGGATTGTTCCTTTTTCCGAATTTGCAAAAGACTTAAAAAGACAAACGCCAATAAGCAGTTTTGAGTTGTGTTTGGTGTGGGTAGAATGCTGAACTCGCCTGGAATGCAAAATTCCTTCCAAAAGTCATCAGAAAAGCAAACTTCATTCTCAAGTAGATGCGCATATTCAGGCACTAGGTCGTTGAGGAGCACTGTTATTAAGGATGTGTATGTCGTCCTGCAAATTGAAATGACAGTATGTAAGAGATCTGTACATTCATTATGTAAAAAAAATTCTCTAGAAAGAATAAAACAAACATACTCAAATTCACCAATATTGCTGATAAGTGATGACTTCTCAAACTCATTACTAATTGCAATTCTCAAATTTTTGTAAGAAATTGTTTGTATGAAACTTTCTAGATCCCTCGCAACAAGTTTATCTTCTAAACAGTGAAAAATGTGGATGCTTTCGAAGGGAAACTCTTGTTTTCTTCGTATCTTCTCAAAATCTAGTTTTAAATTCTTAATCCAGGGATTAAATACAGACTTTCTTTTTAGATAAGCCATATTTTTAAAAGACATGGCTCTTTCTATGGTACCTAAACATTGAAACTTTAGAGGAAATGCAATGTTATACCGTAGATGTTCTACAATTGCTTGATAAAAGGAGTGAGCCATATCAATGTTAATAATATTTAAGTCGCAGAGTTCATTGCTTCTTACACTTTCAATGGATAATAAAATAGTCTGACCTTTGCTATATGACATAGCAACTGATAATCTCATTTCCTCTAAGCAAACAGCTGAACTAATGTAATCGTTTGATACTATGCAAACTCTGATTGTGGAATTCTGAACAGCTTCATAAAGCTGACGATTCCAGTTTGAACCAGTTTTCAGTCTTTCTTTATCAATAAATAATTTTATTCCAGAGTCATACTGGATTAATTTTTTCTCTATACCTTCCATAGCTTTCTTATTTTTATGGCAATAAGATACGAAAACATCGTACTGTCTGGTTAAAGAAGTAAGAAATGTGGAATTTTGAATTCTGCTTTTGTATATTATTTGTGCTGCGTCTGCAAGCTTTTCTAAGTCATTGTCACAACAATTTATATATTGAATACTTTGCATGTAACGTGGAAGTTTTGTCTTTTGAAGATAGAGGGGCGCAAGTAGATCATTTTGTCGATAACTTGAAAGACAGTAGCTGAGATTAAATGTATCAACACAGATGTCTGATTTTAAATACTGAGGACTTAAAAATGGAACTACCAATAAACTTGATCTTAGTATATCAAAGAGACTTGAATGAAAAGTTGATTCCTCGAATATCTCCTCATTTTCTTTGATTAGCATTGAGCTGTCAATAATTTTTAAGGCAGCATGAAATTGTTTCGCAGCTTCCTTATCAGCTTTATCATAGGATAGGTAGCATGCGTATCTGATAATCTTAACCTCCATCGAGTAACTCACCATTTGCCTTACTTCATTTCGTAAGTCAGCGAAAGCATTCAAATACATGGAAAAACTTTTTTTCGTTAGTAGTTCATTTTTATTAGCATACAGAACAATGATGAAATCAGAAATGTTAAGTCCTGCAATTATCCATTGAGCACATGCTCTTCCCATGCCCTTTAACATTTCTATTTTGTCAAAGCCAGAATCACCTGTTTTTAGCAACGATGAAACAAACCTGAAGCCTTTCTTAGACTTGAGCAATTGCACTGAGTTTAATCCTCTAAACATTGTTTGGATATCTTCTGACGGATTTTGGCGTAGGATAGGAGTTTCGAAACATATAATGCGCCTGAATGGAGCATCTAAAATAGGCTTTGAGTACCAACAAAAGAACTCGTCAAGCAAGTCTTCTTCTTTATTGAGGAACAGATGTTCCACATTGATGTTAAGATTTCTATTTAACGCGCCAATTACAGAGCCCTTTGTTGGCATATAATTTCCACGAAATGCTGAAATGAGCAAAAAATCAATCTCCCATGTGAGCGGAATATCTGTGATATCACCACAAAATAAGCGAATATTTGCATATGTATTTTCATTTCTTATGGTGATCCGATCTAGTTCATGCAAGTTGGTTGCATTGTTGATTTCATTCCGCTTTGAACTGCACAAGCAACTTGTTAGTTGATGCAGTTCCCGTTTTAAGTCAGTAAATGCATTTAAATAGGGCAAAAATTCCTTTGTGTTATTCATTTCTTCGCTCTTGGTGTATAGAACAATAATGAACTCTGAAATATTAAGCCCTGCAAGTATCCATCTTCCCCATGCTTGCACCATTCCCTTAAGCATTTTTAATTTATCAAACCCAGAATCACCCGTTTTTAGCAGTGAAGAAACAAATCTAAAATTATCTTTTGTTTTTAAAAGTTCTATAGCATTTAATCCTCTGAACATATTGGAAATGTCTTCTAAAGGATTGTCGTTCAAAAGGGGTGTTTCAAAACAAAGCAAGCGACTAAATGGAGAATTTTTAATGGGTTTTGAGTACCAGCAGTAAAACTCATTAAGTAAATTTTCTTCTTTATCATTAGCCAAATCTTGCACACTTATATTAAGATTTGTATTCAATGCGCCTATCACAGAATGAGTTGTTGGTGTATATTCTCCACTAAATGCAGAGACTATTAAAAAATCTACCGCCCAAGTTGAAGGAACTTTTGTAATATCACCACAGAAAAGACGTATGTTTGCATTCAAATCGTCTGTCGAAATGGTTATAACGTCCAACTCCTGCAAACCACGAACTCCTCTTATTTTACTTTTGCTTAAATTCGATAAACAAATCTCTTTCAGAGCTTGAATACTCGACCACATGATAAATTGAACCAATCTTTGGTATATTCTAGTAAATTATGTGTACAGAGTCTACAAACTTTTCCGTTTTAACATCTGGCACTTAAATATATATCATTACACGGAATTTAATTTAGGTTTAGTTAGCCCTCTAGTAGATGGATTTTGTATTTCAATTACAAAATGTTTCTGAAGCAATTTTTGCTCCATTTCTGCTTTTAATCAGAGACTCACATGACTCATACAGAAATAGTCTAAACTCAAGATTTCAATAACCTATAATTGCATGGTTGTTGTCAGCAACAGCGTATTAATAAAGGAATCTTATAACATTCACATGCTATTATATATATTAAGGCTGTGCGATGCATCGACAAATCAAATCGAAATTGATGCGGATATTAATAATCGAATCCAATAGACTGTCGATTCACAATTGGTCAAATTCGATCGATTATTTGTTTACTATCGACTTTAAAAGCAATTACCCTAGTAACACAATTTTTTGAAAATATACACAAGAGAGATCTTAGAAATGCATTTCACTGCATTTTTGAAAGCACAAAATTGAATTCACAAATTTTATTTTTACATACTGATTTTGCTTTTAGGTTTGTTGTCCAGATGGGGTCGCCTGCTTTTCCTGGGGGAATGGAAGATAAGCAGATATGTACCATATGAATTAACGCCAGCAAATGGACTGCAAAGGCTTACCATATGCTCTTCTTATCTCAGTAGACAACAAAAGGAACCCTTTTTTGATCGAATTATGACATGTGACGAAAAATGGATCATGTATACAAACTTAAAGAAGAAATCATTGGTTATCGCCGGGGGATCCTTTGTCACAAACTTCAAAGGGACCTCTATTTCAAACAAAACTTTTGCTCTGCATTTGGATGACATGCCAATGAATAATTCACTATGAGTTCTTAAAAATGGGGGAAACCATTCATGCTAACAAATATTGTGAACAACTTGTAAGAGTTCAAGAAAATATGCTGAAAAACAGCCTGCATTAGTAAACAGAAAACAAGTTTTGTTTCTCCAAGATGATGCTCGACCACACGTTGCAAAAATGACCCTTGTCAAGATAGCCGAACTAAACTGGGAGGTTATGCTCCATCCACTATATTCACCAGACCTCTCCCCAACAGATTTCCACTTGTTTTTAAGCATAGATAATCATATGAAGAGTAGGACATTCGATATTGAAGATGACTTAAAAACGGAAGTGCATAACTTTTTCCAGAGTAAAACTAAAGACTTCTACAAAAATGTCATTACTCTAAATTGCGGAACCGTTGGGAGAAAGTAATTGAATGTGAGGGTTCATATTTTGATGAATAAATACATTTGATATTTTAACTATGAATCTTCAATTTCCTTCATAAAAATCGGCAAAGAATTTTTTGTGCACCTGATATATGTAAGTGATTTGAGAAATCATACCACATGTAATGTCATGCAATATGCTAATGATGCTAAGCTATTTAGTTCACCTAAGCCTCCTGAAACTGCTATAAAAGTTCTCCAATAAAATTGCACTTTTCTTGCACAATATTCTCAGGCTTGTTGATTGGAATTGGAATCTATTTGGATTCCAATTGGACATTGGAATTGTATTGGAATTGGTTGGACAAACAAAATTTGACATTCTTTGGATTCCAATTGGATTTTATTTGAATAATGTTAAAGAAATTTCCAAAATATCACAGCTGTTTTTATGAAACAGTTTTCTTAATAATTCCCCATACCATTAAAATAATTGCTTTCGAAATTGGTTTGATAGTACTCTGAATGTAATACACAATATCATGGTAACTAAATATTGACTCTTAATTACGTGAGAATAGTATTAGATGTCCACAAAATAAATAAGCTTTGTATAATTATATTTGATTAGAGTGCAGTACATGGAAAAGTTGAAAAATTCTTATTTACAGTATTATTGTGCTTTGTATTCTAATCATTCTTAAATCCATTTGTTGCATGGCTATGTATGTCCTTAATAAAACCTGCATTGCAATTTTGTCATAATATCATATACCCATTTGTTATCTCACACTAGGCAGCATTCAGAATGGATTAGACAAGTTTTCTTCCGTCATGCTTATATGTCTTTGAGATAGAATGCCACAATATTTGTTGAAGGATCTTTCTACACTAACACCAGACAGAGAATAACCTTCTGGCAACAGAATTAAATGATCACACTTCCATAGGTCTCCTACTAACATAGGACTGAATCCTGCAAATCTTCTAATAGAACACCCATAAACATAAAATATGAACTGCTGTATATTGAACTATACTGCATTGAATATTGTTCAGATGGGCATAGTGCTAGTTCAGGAGCTGTTTCCAAAATGTGTATTGATAAATAAAATCTTGCTACTTATCTAACGTATTTGAAAGTCCAATTCTTCCAATATGATGGTTGATCAAATTTTTCATAAATGCAATTCTAGGGCATCTTGCATGGTTTTTATATTGACTGGGAGCAAGATGGTACATCATTTGCGATCAAGGAAAAAAGAAGAAGAAGAAGAAGGAGAAACTATATTTTGTACAAAATTTAACAATATAAATATTTTTTCACAGTACAAATGTGCGTCTTAAATATACATGCACACTAATAAAAATACAGAATTTACAAGAAAATATTGATTACACTTAAATCACGGTATTTCAATTTCTTTTGGTACTATGGTCAGCGTTAATAAATTTAAAACCTCTCCACTTATATTCGAACAATTCAGGCCTATGCGATTTATATAATTGTTTTATTTTAGTTTTAAAGGTTTTTAGAGACTTGGTTTTCTTAATTTCTGTAGACAATTTATTCCAAAGACTGATTGAGGTATTAATAAAAGAACTTTGCATTTGTTTTTTCTTCGGATTTTGCTTGTCTTATAAGTAAGGTGTGTTTACTATGAAAATATGTAATTTCAAAATTAGGGATATTTGTTGAATTGTAAGGAGCGATTTTTTAAGAATTTTGAGAACGTACATAAAGATGTTTTAAGAATTGTCATTATTGGTCTCGAAGAATTTCCTTTGAATTCATCGTAAACTGATCGTTTTTTCTTCACACAGCCCAATTATTAATTACCCAATTTGTTTGTTTTCAAATTTTCTGAGATAGTGTAGTTCAATTCCTGTATATAATGATGAAATGAAATGAAATGCTTTTTACAATATAAAATACTGTTTACTCTAAATAGCGTCAAGCAATAGAAATAAAGGAACAAAACACATACAGAAATAATATTTACAAAACTAATTACAATTACTAGCTTGGGCTATTCCATATATTTACTGATGTGTTGAGAAATGATTTTTTTATTATTTTTTTGTTATATGGAAGAGGCTTAATTTTTAGGGCTCTATGATTATGTCTAAGCAATATTTTAGAGAATAGAAAGTTGAATTTGGGGTATGGAACAATATTATTAAATATTTTAAAGAAAGTAGTTAACACATTTTTATAAATTATACACTGTGGATTTAGAAAAGTTTTTGTTAAATTCTTGATTTCTGTATTTCTGCTATAAATATGATTAACTGCTATTTTTATGGCCCATTTTATTTACACATTGAATTTATTCAAAAGTTGTTGATTTACATATGTCTTTATACAGTATGTTTCCATAATTAAAGGGACTTAGTATTAATGTGTGAATTAATTGAATTTTTGCTGTGGTTAAAAGCTATTGTGAAAAACCACATGTGTGCATGTTTTGTACAGAAAATCACATACATGCAAATTGTCCAAATAAGAACAATCCTTGTAAACATAAATGTGTAAATTGCAACACTTCATACCCTGAGAAACGTAATCATTCTATTTTTTCGAAATATTGTCCTATTTATATGTCCACCATTAAGGTAATAATGCTGAAAAAAACTGATGATTGACTAACACAATTAAAAAACCATCCTTACCTAATTAACTCTAAATTAAAGAATTACACAACTCCTTTCATACCAAGTGAGGCATTTCAATGCAACAATATTTGTAGTTATTCATATTCCTTAAGACTAGAAGCTCCAAGGATTTTAGTACTTAATTGTAGATCTCTAAGAAACATCAAAGATTTAAATTTTTATTAATTGATATACTCACATACGAAATAGATGTCTGCATAGTTAGCGAAACTTGGTTTAATTGTGAAATTTCTAAAAGTCCTCTTCAACTGGCTGGATATTTTGTTTTAGAAAAGATCAGAGAATTACGAATAAAAGGCATACTGAGGTGGTGGTGTATGTATTTATGCTAAAAGCAATATTGACAATAATCTCGTAGTATTGGCTGAAGCACTTAACATAGAATTATTGTGGATCAAAATAATGTTTAATAAGAAGTTAATATATATTGCCGGATTGTACAATCCACCAAATTTATCGGTTGCTAAGAAAATGAAGTGCGAGATTGCATCTCTGATTGCATGCAAAATTAAATTTTAAGTAACAAGGCATTATTTTTTTGGTGATAGGCAGCAAATGGTTAAATATAATAATAGACTCTCGGATATGGAAAAGATCAACAAAGGTTCCGTTTGTAGCCGATTTCTGTTCAATATATGCATTGATTCTTTAAATTGGGAATCTTTAGATATTACAAATGGTTCTATTATTAAATATGCTGATGATATACTGATTTGTCTCCAACTCTTGAAAATATAGACCTAAAAAATTCAGTTAATAAAACGATCAAATCCAGGTATGAAGAAAACAAATTTGAACTTAATAATGAAAAGGTCGCTGGAAATGATTATACCATTGAAGAGAAAATTTGTTGATAATATATCTAAAATTGATTGCTATTCCTCAGTAACAACAATGAAATATCTTGGATTTACAATAAATAACAAGCTTTCATTGAAAACAATATGTTGCTCAAGTTTATAAAAGATCAATGAGAAATTTCTATTAATATTACAAGTAAAAAGATTCTTAAATCAAGACGAAACTGAAATTTTATTTAATTCCCTAGTTAATTCTATTGTAATTTACGGCATACAAGTATATGCAGGTGAATCAGAAACATCTTTATCTAAGCTTAACAACATATACAAGAAAACGTTTAAATATAAACTTATTAATAAAAAATTAAATATTTTTAACATCATTAAAGCAAAAGACAAAGCATTACATGTATATGTACATGAGAACTTAAATATATGTTGTTGTTGTTGTTGTTGTTACATCAACAAGTCGAAGACTCTCAAAAACATCCAGCAAAACAATTCATTAGCAAAAGAACTAAATATGCTACATCAAAATTAAGAAAAAACAATCCACCGAAATTATTCTAATCAAATGACCATCTTCCCTGATCGATATTACTCCTATTAATAATTATTTTCTTTTAATTTTGTAGTTTGTAGCGCGATTTACTGTATTGTAAGCTTATAATAAAGTTTATTATTATTATTATTATTATTAACTTATGCAATAAATTTGCTTTAACTCTTATTATTATGCAAAAACATACACTGCACCATTAATTTTAATCAACAAACTCGAGTTGATTCCATCCATTCGAAATCTGTTAATGTTTAAATTTCGAGTATTCACAGGGCCCTAGAAAATACACTGAATGCAATGCGCCATATCATGGTAACTAATAACAATATTGTCTCTTAATCGCACGAGAGCAAAATAAGTACGTTTTCTAAAATGTTATTTGATTAGAATACAATGACTGGACCAGTATTATTGTGATTTTGTATTCCAATCGGACAGCATATGATAAATATATTCTTAAATTCATTGTTTGCATTGCTATTTGTGTCCCTTAATTGAGTCTGAACAGCAATTTCGGCATGATATGATATACATATATATGTGTCGTCTCATATTAAGTAGAATTTAGAATAGGTAAACCTTGTGAATAGTTGGTGTCATTTTATGACACTACATTATCAGTAGTTCTAGGATATTCTGTACGAGAAACTTAATAAACTATGCTAAGCGTTTCCTTTCTGGAAGAATTTTGCTTTTCCTGCTAAAACAAAAACCGATGATTTATTCAGAGAAATGTGAATTCAAGTACAAATTATTAAACACAATCACAATAAATAGGTTCATAGGCAAACTTTCTTTTGTCATGTTATGCTTCGAGTTAGGAGGTCACAGTATTTGCTGAAGGATTGCTCTACACTAGCACCAGCGAGGATACAGTCTTGTGGCAGCACAATAAATTGATTCCACTCCCAAAGGTCTCCTACTAACATAGCCCCGCATCTTAAAAAACTACCAATAGAACTCCCATGAATAAAAAACATGAATTGCTTTATTTTTACCCATACTGCATTGCATACTATACGAGGAATCGTAAGTTCAGTTAAACTAAGTGCTAGTTCAGGAACTGTTCTAAAGCTTGTGTTGTTAGATAGGATCTTGTTACTTATCTAAGCTTTTGTTAGGCGAATTCTTCCAATATGTGAAAGGAAATCAAAATTTTCATAATAACAAAATCCCCGTGCATCTTGCTGTCTCTTATATTTTGATTGCCAGCAAGATGGTACATCGCTTGCAATCAAACAGTCTTCACCCCCCCCCCTCCGGGTTTGAATAAAAAAATCTACAAATCTTTGGATTTTTTTTCTTCGGTGTGTTGCGTAAGCTGAAATTTTCTAGTTCTAAGAAATGCATCTATGCACTGTGATGATTTTCAAAAAATTTCGCAAGGCTCTAAGAGTTGAGCATAATTTAAAACTGATAATTAACTTGGAAACAAATAAGGAGATTAACAGAGAGTGGTGTTGGTCGACTATAGGACCTCGTATTTTAGCGTCATTGCTGTCCAAAACTTTTACAAGTAAAGCCAAATGCTTTTGTTCTGTAATAATAATTCAGATTTTCTGCGTTTTCTTTGAAATGATGTATTTTTGTAGTTTTACATGCAAAATCCAGACCTTAAAAATCACTGCAAAAAACAGTGCATTATACTTGAATAAATATTCTGTGAAATATAAATTGTATGTGGCAAAAAAATATTTGATTAGCAAACTAAAACTTAGATAGTAATTCGATTAGATTTCACTTGGACAATTCTAGAATTTTTTAATTGGATTGGACAGAAAAATCTGTCCAATGGACAAGTTACGCGCCTTTTTGTAGTCATAGAAATTCCCAAAGGATTTTTCATTAATATACTTAATCCCTTTTTTGTTTAAACAAAGTTAAGCAATGTGTATCAATCGATGTTTTGCTCTTAATTGTTGTCATATTTGGATTTTGGTTTCTTAGAATTGATTTTTCTGAGCAATATTTCTCAAGATGATAAATTAGTATATTTGAAAACCTGTTGAACATTTCATCGGGAGTTAAAGCACTATGAAATTTCGCCTAATTCTCATTTCAAGGTTTTCTTTTAGTAACTGTATCACGCAGTCTTCACCCTCAGTATTTGATTAATAATAACTACAAATCACTGGCTTCTTTTTCGGTTGGAATTTTAGTGATGAGGCCACCTTCAAATATGTTCCAGTTCTAAGAAATGCATATATGCACTTTAATGTGTTTAAAAATTTGTTAAACGTAGACAAAAAAGTATTACATGAAACATTTAAGTTCTTGTTACTAGGATTTTAAAGAATCTGTCACACTCCCAGTTCAAAAATTTCTCCCGATTCCACAGGAGTACTACCGCAATGCTCTAAGAGGGAGCATCCCCTAGAATTTACACTCTACATAGAAACAAACAAATAGGGAGATTAACAGAGAGGTTTTCAGTGTTGAGAATGATGTAGATAGACCATAGCCTCATTTCTGTCTAGAAATTCTTCAAATATAATCAATGCATTTGTTCGGTTAAAATAATTCCGCTTTTTCTGAGTTATTTCTTGAAATTTTTTGTGGCTTTACTAGCGAAATACTAGCCTTATCAGATGCACAGAAAATCGGTGTATTATACTTAAATTAATATTACGTGAAATCAAGAGCATGTTATATATGCTATAAAGAAAATTTGGATTAGCAAAATCAAACAGATTTGAATTCAATTGGAAAATTCTAGAATTTTGATATTGGATTGGATAAAAAAATCTGTCCAATTTTCAAGTCTGAATATTTTGCTTCACTAAAACTAAGAATAGGCCCATCTAAAACTCGATTTTGTTGAATTAGATCTAAGACTAACGAAACTTCGACAAATGTTTCTAAAATTGAAATTCAATGATACCTACATAGAACAAGTCAAATACATAGCCGTAAATCCAGAGATACTCAATAAATTAATATTAATTCAATAATTGGTAATAAAATAAATTAAAACAATATTTCCCGGGAATGAGAAAAATATTATAATTTTCCTCGCAATATTTTTGCAATGAAAGCAATTGTTACATTTGAAGCTATATAATATATATAATATAAAAATTGATGCGGCCCTTCGCTCCGCTTTTAGTCAATCAACAAGATCATAACTGAGATGTCCTCATTTACGAATTAAAGTGTATGCCCATGGCTATAAAGTGAGTAAGCATTCAACACCTCACTGAGTACTCATCTTCCAACCACATCAAAAATTCAAATATCTTACACATTATAATACAAAATCAATTTAATTATGGTAACATACCGCATACCGAAATGAATCAATGTTTGAAAAAAATTCAATGTGAAAATAAAGTGTGTTATAAAACAGCAGCATAGACTTTTTAGACTATTTAGTGTTTAATTTAGTGCAGTAATTTTTCCTACAAAATGCAAATTTCAGTGTCAGCAAGTGCTTTGCGAAACAATTGTTCTGCTATATATAGCGCCAATTTGTTTCTAAAATTTAGTTCCCATTTTGTTCCCGAAAAATACTAAAATATTATAAAACTGGATGAAATTATTCATGTTGCCCAAAGCAGTTTTGAGATAAAGTAAAAGAGCTGGAAGAAAACACGTCATTGATAATAACACCCATATTCGTAGACGTATTAAAAGTTTTGAAGATGGGGATTATGCTGGACTCTGTAATGAAGTGACACGGATAAAATCGAAATGTTCAGTGTTTTCATCTCATAATGATGAAACTAGAATTAGAAGAACTAAGACTCTGGTAGCGTTGGGCCAATATGGTAGAACATCCAAAGCAATTTTGTCAACTGGCATAGCCAAAGCTAATGCTCAAACGCGTGATACTCTTCCTTCTCTTCCCCCTCAGCAAGATGGGCCATTACATTTTGAAACTACCATTCCTTCTTATCAATTGGATGTCAGCTGGATTTTAAAAGCCCTTAAGAGTTTTCCTAAAGATCTGGTCCTAGTCGATTGTTTGCTGAACACTTACTCAATGCCATCAAGTGTTCAAATACCCGTGTGGGGGAAAATACTTTGAATTCGCTTTGCAAATTAGTTAATATATTGGCTTCAGAAAATCTGCCAGTTGAAGTCCGTCCTTGATTTTGTGCTGTAAATCTTTTTGTTGTTAATAAGCCTAAGGGTGGAATTAGGCCAATTGCCGTTGGTGAATTATTGCGTCGACTTGTTGCAAAATTCTGCCAATGCCGAGGCGTAAATGATTTTGAATCCCCACAAATTAGGAGTTGCTACAAAAGATGGAACAGAGGCAATGATTCATGCTGCCAGAACTACAATGGAGAAGGATTTAATTTCAACACTCTGATTCGAAGTTCTCATTACACGAAATATTTTCTTGCTACGAAAAATTTCTGTCCTACGATGGCGTGCGAAAATTGAGTTCGCGTGCTATTTTAATACATGGCATAAAAAATATTTTTAGAGGCGATTGCTCTAAATTGGTTTGCATTTTTCTACCGTCACGAAATCTTCTTGAATGGTGCAGTAATGTGAATTGTGGGGCTGTATTTTTTTAAAGGAAATATTTGATAGATTTTGGGGTAATTGGGAATTTATAGGCCCCATGCATTTTTCTGAGACATCTAAAAAAAATTTTTGTTTGGCATAAGCCATAGAAAAAATTATTTTTACAGACTTCCTTTAATGGAATCTGATTACATTTTGTAAAGAGGGTCTAAATTGATTCTTTTCATGTCAATTATTCAGGCGATCTTAGGGATAACATATTTTTCTCAATAGTTGATTGAATTTATAAAGACTGTAGTCTATTTTTAGAGAAGCATTGCACTATAATCTAACTACAGAATTTGGGGTGATGAAGTTCTCCTTCCAGACAAGAGCGTAGGCAAGGAGGACTCGACAAGGCTGAGTGGCTTTTCCCCGCCGCTACATGAGGGTAGGGCTGATATGGGTACCATACGGGTACCATGATATGGGTGGGGCGAGTACGGATAGAGAATAAAGCTAGTAAAACATTAGCATAATGCAAAAAGACAATGTCAAGAAATTAACCACTTCTTTAGGGAACCTCAGTAACAAGTTTGTCCTTCAATCATTAAAGACGCCCTGAAACGTTATATTATTGATATACTGGAGTATAATTTTTGTTTCTGACCAATCTCAAATTGTTTCGAGATATAGCCATCACTTAGGGTGTAGGTATTTTCTCAATTCACATTAAAACAGGCTTTCCTTAATTAGAAAAAAAGGAATAAAATTTCTAAATGTGTATTTATGTTTTCATTTTACATCATAATGTTACTAATAAATAAATGTGTAATCCCAACAGGCACGGTCCTAGAAGATTTCGAATGGGGGAGGGGACTTCAATTTTATATTTTATATTATAAAACGATTATATATTTACAATTTATTCAAAATCGAATCATATTTGCCAAAAATGGCAATGATTTATGAGGTTCACAAAACTTTAAGGTTTATATTTATACACATGAAAGCTAGTATTTTAAAGACATTTTTTATTAATTGCAAAGCGTAAAATTGTTCAAAAAATGATTTCTATCGTATGAAAAACACTAAAAAATTATTTTACATTGAAATAATCACATATTATGCTTAGATCGTTTGGGAATAGGACGACCATACCCCCTGAAACCGCGCCTGAGTATTAAATGGTTTACTTAAATATCTATTATGGTATATTATTTTAGCTGCTACCAAAATCATCCCAGCAAAACGAACAATCCTGTTAGATGACCACCGACAAAAACACTGGTTTTGCATAATTTTGTATTGTGTTATTTCCATTAGTTGTTGAAATTTGAGCTTACGGGTATTCGGGTGGGCCTTCTGGGGTATGGATGCCCATGAACCTCTTACGGGCAGTTGTGGGTACAAAAATACCCTATGGCAAGTTAAAAAACTATATTCTTTATATTTTCTTTAAAATTTCAAAAATCTGAAAAACTACAGGTATTCTTGCTTTTTTTAGATCGAAAACTTTGTTAAAGACTTATTGCAAATGTTTTCTTAATGATTTTTTCGGTACGAGCAAGGCACGAAAAGATATAGTGGGGCCCGAGCACGACACGAAATTAAAAAAAAATCACGCTCGAGTTGAGCGCGGCACGAAAATCTATACATTTTCCAATGACTGAAAGCAAGCATCTTAGATTAAATCCTTATGAATGAAATGTTTTTGGCCATAAATGTTTTCAATGCTTTAACAAATTGTCCGAGAAAAAAAACTTTTGATGATTCTAAAGTGCAAATTAATAGATTCAGAAAATCAAAATAACAAATATGTTTGATACGTATCAGACTTGTCAACGAGCCGACATTTCCAAGCTCGGCTCGGCTCGTTTAAATTTTGTGTAAGTTCGGCTCGGTTTGCCACATAAAATCTTTGACTGAGGCTCGTTTTAGCTTGGTATTTTTTTAAAAATATTGTGCTCAAAGAATTTTTTACATAGCTCTTCCTATTATTTAAAAAACATTTCGTAAATAAGATGATAGGAAAAGCATACTGACTGCAAAAAATAAGAAAAATCTCCATAATGAAATTAACAAGGAGAACTATAAACTTGCTTTGCCTAAAATAGGCTCGTTTTGGGCTCGTTGTATATCAAATACTGTACTCAAGCTCGGCTCGTTAGAAGCTCGGCTAGTGGACAAGTCTGATACGTATATTAATGTCAGCACGGGCACGAAATTTTCTGTAAAATGAGCACTGGCACGCATGAGCACGGCACGGTACGATATAAAGCAAGGCACCGTTCCATCTCTGTGCTCAAATATGCAACATGTATCTGCCTCAAGCCCTGCTTATTGATTCCCGCATCAAGTGTTTGCTTTAACTGACAAAAACATTAGTTTGAACTTTAATAAATGAACATATATTTAACAGTAGGTTGCAATTGAGTGATAGACTGAGGCCAATTTCACCTTCTACTGAACCACTTGTTCCATTCAGTCATTTTGCGTTAACTGGGTCATAGTCATACGGTCTTAAAAATTTCCCATTGACATATTCCCATCTTGAACCAGTGTTAGGACACCATTTGTTTCTAGTTTATTGGCTGAAAGATAATTCGATAAAAACTACAATATAATTATACAGTATACTGATTTTCAACTTAATATTGGTTATTGCTAAAATATTAATATTAATAATCAAGAATATGCAACTGATAGGCTTCCATCCTTAATATGTTTATAAAAAAACATGTACAAATATAAGTCATTAATCTCTCACACTTAGAGAGTTTTCGTCATGGTGGCTTTGATTTCAAACAGAAATGGAGGTAAAATGAAGTCAATTTAATTTCAAATAATTTTTCACCTACACTAATAAATTAATCCACTAGAGGGCTAACAAATCTTAAATTAAATTTTGTGTAATGATCTTTGAAGCAATCAAAGAGAATCTTTGTACAGCAGTCGTATGCGCGTCACAATAACCTGCTATATGATGGGAAAATAATTAGTAGTGAAGCCGGGGTGCAACAAAGCGATCCTCTGGGGCCATTGCTTTTTGCAATTACCCTCCTTCCACTCATAGAACGTATTAGCTTAGAACTTCCTGAGCCTGGACTCAACAGTTGATACTTGGATGATGGACTATGTTGTGGTAGTGAATATTCTCTATCTAGATGCTTTACAATCATTCAAGAATAGGGTTCTTCTTTTGGCCTTCAAATCAACTTAAGGAAGTGTAAATTGCAGAGTTCCACAGAATTTACCAGCATAGACTCATATATTACGAGGGCACCCATTGGTGGTTTTGAACTACTTGGTGTTCCACTTGGCGATTGCCAGTATATGCAACTGATTCTCAGGAAACGGTCTAAAAAGCTCAGGCATGTCTAGAAAGGCTCAGTGAGCCTCAACTTGCTATGGGTATTCTTAAAGTGTGCTTTAGTACTCAAAAGCTTACCTATGTGCTGAGAGCTATTCCTCCCTCGGCCAATAGTGAAGTTATTTTAAGGGAATTGGATGAATTGGGTCACTAATTACTGACAAGGAAAGGCTTTGGTAAACGTCGTGCCTGTGATCAGCATCTTTTGTGCTTATTTGGGTTTTGTCTTTAAAGCTCAAGATTTGGTTGAGCAGCTCACCAATGCAGATATTACCAATTCTGTGGATTTCAGTAATTATTTTATGTGGGAACTCAACGGTTTGAAAATTATGTATAGCATAACATCAAGAGAACATATACAATCTAAATATCAATGAAACAAAGAAAACGCAATAAGAAAAAAGAAACATCCTTAAATGAAATTGTAGGAATTGGATCTGATGGAGAATGTTTTTCAATCATCAAACCAGAGGATGCTTAGCAATCCAATTCGCACACAACTCTCACACAGCAGTTTTCGTTGCTATCATTAAATATTAACATTTGTAGCAATTGTCTGCATGCTTCTGATTTGTGTAAACGTTCAGGACTTGCCAAACATCATACTGTCAATGGTTCCGGATGTGAAGGTGCAAGGCTACCGCCTCGTTCACCGGGAATAACCCCTGTTTCCCTCATTTTCTGATATTGAAATGTTTTCTATTCCTACCAGAAAGATTGTTCCAATCAGCTGCTGTAATCTCTGGGCTAAAGCTGTGAGTCACTCTTTTAGTAAGGTTAAGCGGGAACCAAGTTTCATTAATCATTGGGTGGAGATATTAAATTTGACTGCTTGTGTCTCCGTGCCTCCTTGTGAAGCACCTGAAATACGAAGAGTCAAATCTCAAGAGCATTGGTTGAATGGTGATTATGCTCAACTCTGGTACGAAGCAACCAAAAGTCCTGGCAACATTAAAAATAAATCATCCTCTGTCAGTTCTAGCCAATATTTAGAGAGAGTTAGACAGCTTGGTCACGAAAGCAGTTTTCGTAGAGCCATAGCAGCAGTAAGATGTAATGGTCTAAGCTTCGATGAGCAAATATTTCATGCATTGAAGGAGAAGCATCCCAACAATTCAAAAAATATAATAGATTATGGTACTGTAGACACAGACAAAGACATTCTGATTACATGTGTGAAAAGCTCTCTAAACTTTATGCTCCCCATCTGATTAATACATTCCAATGCGCATCACCTGAATATGGTGACAAAGCAATTGCATCTGTTCTCAAAGTAATCAACTGTTTAATATCTGGTAATGCTCCTGATGAAATTGCATCATATCTTTGGGGAGCTAATCTTTTTGCATTGAAGAAAAATGACGGTGGAATTTCTGTGGGAGAAGTTCTTCGAAGATTGATTGCCAAATGCTTATGTCAATTGTCAAGGAATAGGGCAGCTGCTCTTTTTTCTCCACTTCAAGTTGGTGTAGGCATTTAGGGAGGTTGTGAAGCGGTCATCCATGCTTTGAATGGATTTAACAGTCTTAATCGTTCAGCAATACTTTCTCAGGTTAAACTTCATTTTCCACACTTATATCCTTGGGTTTATTTTTGCTACTTCCAGCCTTCTCGATTGAAATTTGAATCTAAATCCTTGCTTTCAGCTTGCGGAGTTCAACAAGGTGATCCCTTGGCTCCCCTTTTGTTTGCTTTAGCTATTCACCCAATCGTTTCTGCTATCAAAGATAAATTTCCTGAATTAGCATGCAACGCATGGTATTTAGATGATGGTTCTCTGGTTGGGGACGTTTCATCTTTGTGTAAAGTATTTGAGTTTGTGGTGTTAGCTATGAAAAAAGTAGGCTTGGAAATTAGTTTAACTAAATGGGAAAAATGGTCGCCTAATCCTAATTACGATTTCAGTGCTTTGCCTAAAACAATCAACAGACGAAAAGATAGTCTTATCACTATTGGAACGCCTATCACCAAAATTTGTGTAAGAGTTCTTCTCGAAACGTGTTTCTAAGTCCATTCAAATTATGAATGACATAAAATTGAAGACCAACAGTTAGAATTGCATCTGTTGAGGAGCTGCGCTTCACTACATAAGATATCGTTTTATTTAAGAACTTCTAATCCCGCAACTGTTACAGCAGAACTTGAAGAATTTGATTCAGCAGTTCATCAGTCTCTAGAAAGTATAGCAGGTTCAGCTGTTTCTGCATCACAAAGACAAATCAGCATTTATTTAAATATTCAAGTTTTGGTTTGATACATAAAGGACTGCCTCAAGGAACTTTGCATGTTACGTTTTTTACACTTTACATAAAATAAATAGAAATCATAGTGTCAAGCCAATTATTACAACATAAATATGGCAAACTAAATTCCAAAGAATGCAAAAAATTAGTAGGCAATGTCGAAAAAATTATCAAAAATATTGATGATAGTAATACAATCATTGATCACCTCTCAATTTCAAATAAAAATGACATTATTCTGCAATGTCCTAGTTATTACGAAACCAAGATTATTGAGAAAGAACAATCTAAAATTGAAAACATTACACTAAAATCCTCGACTAAATTCATGCCTAAGATAGAAATATCAGGTATTCCATTGTATGAGGAAGTAGAAGTTTTTGAATATTTCAAAAATAAATAATTTGAAGGAAACGAAAATTATTCAATGAAATTAAAGAGGAAGAATTTTCATTAGTATTTTCATACACCAACAAATATTACAATTGTAAAGAAGCGATCTTCAAGGTTTCTCCAAAGGTGAGATCAATACTTTTAAATAATAGAATAAAATTTGGTTTTACAAAGTTACATGTTAGTGATCATTTATACGTCAAAATGTGTTCGAGGTGTGGTAAATTTGGTCACACAAAAAGTTCATGTGCAAATGATATTAATAATTGTATGCTTTGCTTGAAAAATCATAATTACATAGAATGTCCAATCAAAAATAGCAAAGATCAGCATTTTTGCATAAAGTGTTTTAACTCTTATAAGTATAACAACAACGCAACAAATCATAATACATTTAAAGAGAATGTCCTCTATACAAAGAGCAATTACAAATTATAAGATTAAAGACTAAGCATGAATAAATCCACCTCTAATAACAAAGATATCATTTCATTTACGCAATTAAAAGAAAAAATAGATCTTAATAAATGTAAAATTAATTACATTATTATTAATTTTCAAAGTATTACAAATAAATATGATAAATTTTATGATCTATTAAACATTTTGATTTAGTTACAGAAACATGGTTAAAAATTATGATAAACTACGAAGTATTCATAAAAATCTAATATTTTTTACTAAAAATAGAAAAAATGCATTAACAAAAGAATTAAAAGGCGGAGGTGTTCTCCTATGTTACCAAACCCAAACGAAAGAGCAGATATTTATTCTAAAAATTCAAAATACGAAAGTTTATAGGTTGAAATAAAGATAAATAGATATACCAAACTAATAAATATTATTAATTGTAGTAATAAACATATAATGAATTTATAAAAATAATGCTTAAAGATATTAACAAAGCCTCAAAATATCTACTGTAATTATTAATGGGTGATTAAAATCAAAATTATTTAAATACAACAGAACGTAAAAATATTTATGATATAATAGATATCTATAATGTGAACCCAATTAATACCAGTACTCCACCACATATTCATACAAACAGTTTTTCATTAATAGATTATATTATTTGTGATACAAAGGAAACAAATAATTTTAAATACTTTGTAGCAGATTGTTTGATTTCGGATCATCTATTAACATGCGCAATCCAAAGAGAACAGATTAAGCCAAACAAAATAGAAACAGAATATCACTACGTTCATTCAAGAAGTAACTACGGGCAAAATACTTTATCAAATCAATTATTATGCTTAGATTGGAAATTATTTTATTATTTGACAAGTGTTGACGAAAAATTGGGATTCATTATTAAAAATTTAAACTATCTTTTTAATTAAAAATGTCCATTAAAAAAAGTTAAGAAGAATACGTATCAAAATGAATTGCCTAAATGGAAACAATGGTTATCAAATGAAACAAAGCAATTAATTAAACTGAAACAATGCGTACATAAACTTCTATAAAGATAAAAATGACAAAAATTGTCCTAAGTATAAATATATTAGAAACAAAGTATCTAACAAATGCAAAAAAGATTTACACAATTTCTTGAAATTACCACTTGCAAATAAAAGCATAGCACAAAAATTGAGATTTATATCAAAATTTTTCAACAATAATAATTCTTCAGAGATCCCATCATTAAAGGATAAAAATAAAATCATACATGATCAGCAAAAGATAGCTAATGTACCATTCATAAATCTAGGAAATTATACTGATACCAATCACAATATTATCTCTATAAATGAAATGCAAATTCACAATAATTTGATTTATAAAGAACAATTTAAATTTTGCTTCATAACTTTACATCAGTTAAATGAAATTATCACAAAACTTAACCGCTAAAAAATCACAAGGATTGTATAAAATATAATCATGGATTTTAAGTCAAGCAATGCCAATATTATGTAGGCCATAATGTGATAATTTAAATCAATGTATTTCTGAGAGTGTCTTTCCGAATGGTTTGAATTGAAAATAGCACAAATCATACCTATGCATAAAAAAGGTGATACAAAAGATGAAATTAATTATAGACCAATTTCAGTACTCCCAATACTAGGTAAAACATTTGAAAAAATAATATATAACCAAATAAATAACTATTTTGAGAAACATAATTTACTTCGATCGTTACAATTTAGATATAGAAATAATTTATCAACAAAGTATGCTTTAAGTCATGTCTTAGAGGATTGGAAAAATATATTGACAAAGACCAAAGTGTATTAATTTTATCGCTAGATTTATCAAAGGCATTCAATTCAATTGATCATAATATCTTAATAAATAAACTACAACAAATATATAGTTTTGAAAAATCAGCAATAAATTTAATTAGATCTTATATAAATAAAAGACAGCAATACGTAAAAATTAAAAACATAACTTCTCATTCAATGATAATTAACCATGGAATCCAAAGGTTCAGTACTAGGACCCCTATTATTTAACATATATGTAAATGACATCTAAACGTTCTAATTGCCATAACTAACAACCAATTGATAAACTTGGAAATATCAATGCCTGTAAATATTATTTTTTGCATAGCGTATTGTGCCTTTTAACACTATTGTAGCAATTGTATATCAGCATTTGTTATCTAGTATAATTTTAAATACGATGCCATAATAGTAAACAAAATGTTTCTTTCTATGCAGAAGTAAATCAATCGAAATCCACTTCATTCAAAATCAATAGATGTCGTGGATAAGTAATAACGTTCAGATATATTTAAGAATCAATATTCAAAATTACTTCTATAAAATATATACAAATACAATAGCCACATAATCAATAAATTATAGAAATATAATTCTTGTGCCAGCACATAATTATAGAAAATACTTTGTTCCATTCAGAATTCAATTGCCTTACTCTAAGACTGCAGTGCGGTGGTGCACCATCTTGTTGAAAAATGAAGTCATCAGATTCTTCTTCTTCTAACTTAACCAGTCTTCCAGCATGTTGAGATAGGATTCACCAGTGATAGTTGAAGAAGATCGGTCCATAGACAACAATCATTAGTATGACGAAAAACTTGCTTACACAAGCTTTAAAATGGCACCAGTTTCATTTTTCTACCTGGAATAGTTCATGAGATATACGCATTTGTAATATTCCCAAGACTTTTGAAACACTCTATATATAAATATATATATATATATATATATAATACTATTGTGATCAGATTTATACTATGCACAGGTTTCGATTTAAAATAATCGTCAAGACAATTTTGTGGTAGCACTATATTTAGTTTTGTTAAAATATGCATTCACTAAAAAATATTCAAAGTGTTGGTTGTGATTTCTCTATTCATTAATCTTTGTTTATTGGCGTTTATAATAATGATCTCAAAATTATTTCTTTTCGCGAGTGTAATTTTCAGAATTTATGTATATATGTATGCACTGCACATACAGTATTGGAACTAGCATTTGTAATAAATATTTAGGTCACAAATGGGTCGTCTCCAAAATATCTAGAAACATGCGCAGCAATTTCCGCATTTATGCATAAAATCTAGGGTTACATTAGCAACAGCATTGCATAGGAGGGATTATTTAGCCAAAGTGACTTATTGTTCTATTTGTCCTCCTCTTTTTAAATCTTGGTTACAACCGTTTTGCAGAAATGACAAATTAGGGAACGTTTTATGTGCGTCAGTTTTGATAGTTTGGAAAAATCTCTCCTCGCAATTGGGGAAATGCTCAAAGATTTGCATGGTTCTAACGAAGTGTATTTTATTTTTCTTATATGTACATTTTTATTTAAATAAATTTGAAAAATCTTCTAGTATTGAAAATATAATGTTTTGATCTAAATTATGTTTCTAAATATCCAATAGCCTGTGAACAATAAAACCTGTAAATTCCTTAAAATTAATTTATATTGTAGTTAACATGAAAATTCCATTCTTTGTTATTGTATTTTAATAATCATCATGCCAGCTACAATAATTAGAGGTTACTGTCATTCTTAAAGTCAAAACTCATATTCTTCAAATATACGAATTTGATACACAAATTAAAGAAGCACATTTTTTTGAACAGCATCTGGCGTCGGAATTGCCGCAAAATCCACCATCAGGTTTGCAGTTCTTATTCGCATAGACGCCTGTTATCACTACTACGAAGAGTACAAATAGTTGTATGTAGTACATCTTTGTGGATGTCAGCATCAACAAATTCATTCCTGTGATCTTGATTGACTTACAAATTTTACCGCATTATCAAATTATATTCATTAGGTGTATTTATTGTTCTCTATAAGCATTGTGCATTATTTGTAATATAATCAGATCATAAAAAGTGTAGCTAGGCGATTTGGTTACCTGAATCAATGGCGTATGCAGGATTTTGACGGAAGAGAAATCTCAATTTCTTTGTGAGTGACGAAAGGCGGGCGAAGCCCCCGCGAAATTTTTAGAAATATTGCAAAACAGACCATAAAAAAATTTGAATTTTTGAAGGAATTTTTGTGATTTAATCAATCAAAATCAATTTTGGAAAGCTGGCTGGGTGGAGGGGGGGGACACTCAACCATGTCCCTTTTGCAAATACTATTGACCTGAATGGTTCATATATGCATTAGCCACATTTAGATGCTGGGATGCAAGAGAAAGAAGAAGACAAACTGACAACATTTTATTATAGGAGTCATCCAGGAAAGCAATGTAGATAAAAGAGGTTAGGTGATTTTGACAGCAAGAAATACTTAATTAATTACGTTTGAAATACATTTTTCCCAAAAAAAAAGTCCATTAGATTTTTTCAATGCAAAGCTATGTAGAAATCGATATTCTTTGCTCAAATCTCCCTAAGCTCCTTTCAAATATTAAAATCAGAAAAAAAGAGTATTACCTGCTTATGTACAAAAATATTTTAAATGCAGCGAAATTCACAGCATGTCAGATTTGTCAACTAGCTACTCTTTTTGACTTTGAGTATTTTCAGATCGGTTCGCCTTGCAATGAAACTAAAAATTTCATTAAAATTCTTGTGCTCTCAAAGAATTTTTACATAGTTTTTTCAGTAATTTAATAAACCTTTCAAGATAAGACTATATTGTATGAAATTTCAATTCAATTCCAGATAATGGAAATCAAAATTGAAACATTTGATGGAATGAAAATGTATGGAAATGTGAATTCAAAAAAAGACATTCTGAACTCTTTTGGAAATGCTCCAAACACTTCATATATATATATATATATATATATATATATAG
>CABFPE010000064.1:1389218-1399768 GCA_900660155.1 Hofstenia miamia | reverse complement strand
TATATATATATATATATATATATATATATGGCGTACAAAAATTGATTTCGCATGCTATCTTAAATCTTAATACATGGCATAAAAATTATTTTTAGCAATTGCTCTAAATTTGCCTGAATTTTTATACCGTCACGAAATCTTTCTGCATCGTGAAGCAATAAGCATTGCAGTGCTGCCTTTCTCTAAAGGAAATGTTTGCTAGATTTTGTGGCAATTTGCATTTTATTTGCCTATATATTTTCTTGAGAAGTCATAGAAAAAAGTATTTTTATCGATTTCTTTAGATTTGTCTGATTTCATGACGGCATAAAAATGCATTGAAATAACCAAAATTATTTAGAATCATGGAAATCAACGAGAATACAACCACAAAATTTGGTTAATCCCAAATGGCATTGGTTAATTAATGCACTGGTACAGCGGAAGAAATTCTGGCTTCCATGCGTAAATATTGTCACCCATGATTTCAGATATTGTAAAAACTAGATACGCTTATGTCATCTGATATTCGTTACAAATTCTGTTTCCAAAGCTCTATATACATATATGCTTGTTTTTGGTATTTATTGACTCTGTAATTAATATAATTATTTACAGTAATTGTGTGATGTACATGAGTTTACTGAAATATAATTACTAGATATGAAATTATAATAAACTTGGAGGAAGCATTATTAAATTATGTTATGCGTACTTTAGTAGTTTTAACAAAACCAATTATTGCACGTGTCTGAATTGTAATTTCTGTTCATATTATTATCAATTTCACTAAACACTAGTAGGGTTCAATGCGATTAAACTGTGAACAAAAATAAAGAACTTGGAACAACAGATTTCAAAATGTAACTCATAATTTTTACAGTGCTTCCAATTTTGTTCAAAATAAAAGTTGTGATGTGGTCCAATGAGCCTAGCGGACTAGAAAATTTTATAGGATTGAGATGGGTTGAAATCCAATGGGGAATGAAAATCAGTAAAATTCGGGTCCTGAAGAACCCTAACCACTAGATCTAAGAAAGATGAGAAAATTGCTTCAAAGATGTGGAAATATTTTTTAAATTGTTGTGGAGATGGAATGGAAATGGAAGAGAATGGCATTTCCATATGCAAGTCTGAAAATATAGTGTGATTTGAGTAGTATCTGACTATATATTGCACACCCTGATCGATTGTTGACCAACAACAGTAAAATAGAGATATTACCTTTAATAGTAACACCAACTAACAGACATATTTAGGCTTCAGCTTAGCTATCTCTGCTACCAAAGATACAAAACCATCCAGCCATGTTGCCAAGACAAAAGTGCATGAAGAAATCAACTTTTGTAGTGTCATTCTTATTATCTAGTTTATTTGCCCTGCAGTACCTTTTAGAATAGTATAAAATAGATCTAATTTGATACCTATGGGACGTGAGATTACATTGACAAAATAAATTAACTACTAACTGGATCCGTTGCTATAATCTAAGGTTAGAAAGGTTTGAGGAAGAATCATAAGAAGACTGCTTGCCACCCAAAATTCAACATGAAGTGCAGAAGTTTATTTCTTATAGCCAACTCAAACCTATCAGCGACGTTTCTCATTTATAAAGTTCGGAACAATAAAATACGAACGACACATAGCAACAATCTAAAAATATTAAAGACACAATTGCAAGTGCAAGCTTTGAGCTAACGATTTATTAAACAAGTTTCACACGTTTTTCGACTTAAATCACTACGATATTATTACAGGAAGCAATTTACTGTGTCACACAATTTCTTCCACAGTCAAGCAGGACATTATAACGAACTGAAAACAAATTGTTAACAACAAAAAGACACTAACGATTCAAAAATTACTTACAGTTCACAAGCCAATATGGCACATCTAAGGTAAACAAAACTCACTTAAGCACTAAAAACCAATATCACTATACAATCAGTAAAAGTATATTAATTGAGCTGTCACATAATTCTGAATTAACATGGCAAGATAATTAAAATGTTGCATGTTTTTTTCTATTTAATCAATCTATTTGTTATAATTAAATAACTATACAGACCTAAGGACATGCATTTGAAGTCATATTATCATAATTGTGATATGCTAGGCTTCATTTAAGATAAGACCTTGTTTACTTGGCCATGGTGTCTAAGAGTAGTGCTTCCTGGTTAGAGAATAGCCCATTCACATAAGTCATATATACATTCTAAAATTTCACACATCTTGCACTCTATGGAAAACTAGCTACAAATACTAGTTACAGATTGATTTGAAAGAGCATCAAACTTATGAATATAGGATTATTTATGTGTGTGTGTTGACAATTAATTATATTTAGAGGCTTAATCCTTTGTGTTGGTCAAACGTTATAGAAGTCTCAGATTGATATAATAGTTAGAAAATTTAAAATAGATGTAAGAAGTATGGCACTAGTAGTTAGGTAACTAACACCTCGTGTATTTATTTAATTCTTCCATCCTGTGATCCCGAGTCACATTAGCTACACAAATATATTATTTACTACCTGTACTTTATAACAATTTTAACTTACAATTAAATTTCTCAAAGAAAGCTCTTCCAAATTTCAGCATTACATTTCTAACTCAGTCCTCTTTCTAAACCAACTCAATGTACTACATTAACATTTTACAAACTCATAAAAAACCTGCCAAATTAAAATATGATTAAAACTTTGGGATTGATCCGAACAGAAATTATAACAATAAATGTTTACATGTTGAAGTATAAAGAAAAATTTAAAAGAATCCTTCTTTATTGCTGCTCTTTAAACTGGATTCACTACTTAAAAAACTAAGAAACATTAAAACTTGCAATACTTTAACCCTAATTCTATTGGGAATATTTCAATATCTGTGACAGTTTCCCCAATTAATGTTTAAACACCTATATTTTACGAACTGATGTCGATATTTAAAATCTGAAAACATCACAAGATAGAAGAATCCTCTTTCTTTTTCAACTTAAATTTGCGACCTAGCTTTATTCAGTTAATGCGATAATCTCTGAATTTGGGCACCGCACGCCTGGATGTGTTTCAAACAGTTTTGATTTGAAAAAAATATTTTGGGGAAGTTGTTAAATCGCCTCATTATCTGAACACAAGGCATGGAAAAAATTTGAATATTTTTACACAAATCTGATTTCTTATTGAAAAGGGCTTATTTCCATCTGCTCCAGGCACAAAATTAAGTTTTAGCACGAATCTTCATCTACAGGAGGGCATCCAACCGCATAGATGTTTCCATACAAAAGGCTGTCAATATTTAGGAACAGGCTTGGAAAAATTCTTCAGAAATGTGGACAAATCGAATTGTTACTTAGAAGAAACACTAGTAAAAATAAAGGTTAAAAATTCATTTAAAATTGCACTTAAAAATATATATTTTTAGTAAATCATGGCTAAGATATAGAAATTTTACAATAATTAATATATGAAAACTCATAATTGAAGTAATCTAAAATATTTGTTTTGAAATTGATTGTGCATATGCATTTTGGAAACTTAATGACGCCGTTCTGTTAAATTACCTCATTGTAGACAATTATATGAAGTTCTTATCTTATATTATTGAATAAATTATAATTTTGTTCTTTATGTGTTTTAAGAAATTGTACATGTTTGTTTATGACACTTTGAAACAGATTATGAGCAATAATGTAAATAAGTAAGAAAACCTAAAATTCACAATTTTCAGAGGGTATGTATAGGGGGTTACACTGCTTCAACATTCAAGATCGCATTGTTGTCTTACATTTCATGTGCTATTTCATAAGTTAAGAGGAGCAGACCTGCATATTTCCTTTTTTTAAATTGCATTTCTCAGAAATTCACATCTATTTTTTTATTCTCGCCAATATTTTTATTAAATTACAGCGCTAAATTTGAGATAGAATCTAACACAACTAATAAAATTTTTCAATAACAATTTTCTTAAGAGATTGTTTATTCAGTGCATCTCAGGTTAATTTCATCAGTAGGAGTGTATTTTCTGTCTACCTATCATCTTACCATATTGAATGGACATGCACCAATCGCACAATAACTTCAATGTAAAATATACAAACATGCTTGTTTTATGTTAACTGAAATCAAGGTAACTAATAAAATGCAATATTTTTACGAACATTAGAAGAATTCACCGGTAAATATTTTAAGTTCTTCTTCAGATAATTAAAAAAATGTTGTTGACGCAATAGGTCGGTTGTTTGATTTGCTCAAGTGAACGTAATGTTAGCAAAAATGCTTTACAATGTGAAATTTAAAAAAATAAATTCATTCATCTTGCGTGTATTGGTATTAAACAATCTTTTTCACGCATGCTGTTATGGAAATGTGATGTAAGGAAGCTTATCAAGAAGACATTTTAATTCAATTGATCCTAATATCCTAATAAATAAACTACAACAAATATAAAATTTTGAAAAATCAGCAATAAATTTAATTAGATCTTATATAAATAACAGACAGCAATAGGTAAAAATTAAAAACAACTTCGCATTCAATGATAACTAACCATGGAATCCAACAAGGTTCAATACTAGGACCCCTATTATTTAACATATATGTAAATGACATCAGGTTTGATAATAAAATAAAATGCATACAGTATGCTGATGATACTTTAGACAGCTATCTGAATAAAATGAAGTTTAATATTGAAAAAACGAAGTTCAAAGTCCTAAACAAAGCAGATGATGAGAAACTAAGCCTACAAGTAAACAGTAAAACCATTGAAGAAGGAAATAAAATTGTATACCTAGGTAGTATTTTTGATAATAAAATAATATTTAAAGAACATATGAACAAAATAATAAAAAATTGGCTTAATGGATCAAAACACTCTGTAAGTTACAAATCTTTATACCAATTAAATGGAAAATAATGATATGGAAGTTGTATATTCAACCTCAATATTTATATTCATGTTTGTTGACAAACTTATCTAAGCGATCAAAAAATAAGTTAGAAAAAAATGTTGAATTGAAGTTTAGCTATCATATGTGAAAAAGCAATTAAAATTATCCGAAGAATTTACAATCTTTTTTCATTAGACTATCTACAAAAACTAAAATCACTACAAATATTTTTCAAAATTAGATCAAATATATTTCATCAAAACTCCATGTTAAAAATAAATGCTATAGAAAATTTAAATTTAGAAAAGGAACTCTTTTATTAATTACTGTATTGATCTGTGTAACAGATAATCACCTGAAATTAAATAATCTAATTTTAAAGAATTTAAGAAAAAAATTAAATTATAATTATCACCAAAGAAAAGAACATATTTGGATATTCAAAGAATAAAGTCTGTAACTAAGTAATATCATCAATTTACAACTAAGTGGAAATAAAGAGAACAATTTACTTTAAACCTTAATAAGTATTTCTATACTTTTTTGTATTATTCAAAGAATTGATAATGAATTATTTTTATTATTAAATGATCTCAACAGTGTTACATCTAATAATATGAATTGACACATGTACATTCAATGATGAAAATATTGACAGTCTAATAACTAGAAATCAATCTTGAAGGCATGAAAAAAATAATTTTAGTTTACGTTGTCTCACGATTAATCCACTAAAAACCAAATTCTGTTTAATGTCGCCAAAAGTTGAAGTTAAATAGGAAATTTGCTAATATTTTAATTGAACCTGTAATCAATGCCTGTAAATATTATTTTTTGCATAGCGTATTGTGCCTTTTAACACGATTGTAGCAATTGTATATCAGCATTTGTTATCTAGTATAATTTTAAATACGATGCCATAATAGTAAACAAAATGTTTCTTTCTATGCAGAAGTAAATCAATCGAAATCCACTTCATTCAAAATCAATAGATGTCGTGGATAAGTAATAACGTTCAGATATATTTAAGAATCAATATTCAAAATAACTTCTATAAAATATATACAAATACAATAGCCACATAATCAATAAATTATAGAAATATAATTCTTGTGCCAGCACATAATTATAGAAAATAATTTGTTCCATTCAGAATTCAATTGCACAAGAACATTACTGCACAAAGACTGCACATGCTGAATTTAAAATGCCAATTAAAAAAGAGTGATAAACATCCAGCTGAACATGAAATGTGTCGAAACAGAGAATGCAGTCTGATGACACGGATCTACGTCCTTCAATCCGTCACCTAAAGTAAACAATCACAGAATTCTACAACGCATATGTCAGATCTCAAATAAAATCCATACAGATGCAATATGAAAGAGAACGTGGAATTGCCATGTAATGTCACATGCGCGAGATCACATAGCATATAAATCTATGACGAAATACTTGCAACACACCCTTATTGAAATGTTTAGCATCTATAAAATTAAGGTTATCGTAACAATTTTTAAACAACAGCAACATATTTCCAAACAGGACCCTGTGTATAAGAGAATTGGCTTCGGTTGTAAGGATGTCCCGATCATTCTATAAAACGGATGGCAAAATTTCGATCACTATAAATAATGTGAGTGTAGTGTCTTTTTAAAGATTCCGATGCAAATCTGCATCAAGCTAAAAATTGTAGGTAGACAAGCTACATGTATCCAACTACAATAAATTGGAAGAAAGGAAAAATAGAATTCCCACTCCGTCTAAGCAATGAAAGCAGCCAATTTGGACTTCCAAGCAGATTTCAAGCAACATGAACACCCTGTTATACATATGACAAAAAATTGTTTTTATAAGTTCAAAATAAACCATTTAAGTTTTGATCAAACATAAGAAATTTATAAATTCTAAAAATATTCAGCTGGACACAATTTTTCAACAATTTAACTTATATCTGAAGAAAAAATTGTCTAAATATCAAAAACTAATTCAAGAAAAAAGGCCTGGTTATGCAAAGTACATATGTTCATAAACCCTTCTGTAACTAAAAATCAATTCGAAATACATTAATAAATTAAACCAGGTAACAATAGGTATGACTTGAGTGTTACTTACTATCGGCTTACCGGAATAAATAATCAAAGTCTAAAAAGCTTGATTAGCTAATCCATGAATGGTGGAACCAGAAGCAAAGGCTGCATCGCAACTCGATTCATTGTCAGAAATGATATCATCTTCAATTTGTGATAGACCGGTATCGTTGGAAGTTCCTCGGCGTTGAGGCTTCAAATTTATTTTTCTCTTTTTTAACATTGTCGCTTGAAGGGCCGAACGGGTAACCATGATCATGCCAGGAGTTTGAGACCAGGGCTCACCATCAATTTGCACTGCAAGTTCAGTCTAAAAGTTATTTCACAACAAATCCAAACAGTGGTTATATAATCAATGATAATTGCTTTGCTATATCTGATTAAGTTCTAGCGAAAGACTCATTAAAAATATTGAGAATAAATTAAATTGCACAATATCGCAAAAGAAAATTTG
Organism: Hofstenia miamia; assembly: GCA_900660155.1. NCBI lineage: Eukaryota > Metazoa > Xenacoelomorpha > Acoela > Hofsteniidae > Hofstenia > Hofstenia miamia. The sequence continues at coordinate 1,392,358 of CABFPE010000064.1, read as the reverse complement.
ATGTTTCGAATAAATAAAAAATGAGATAACTTAAAACAGTTATAAATCTAAACTTATAAGAGAACTAACCTTTGTGTATATTTTGATATTGGCGCCCTGTGCTATTCGATATCCAGTACGAAGACCACTATGAATCTGTCCCATATGGACAACTCCTGATACTCCTACAATCTCAAGTAGACCATCACATTGACTTGGTTTCCTGAATTTCTCATCTCGATCAGAGCCCCATGGGTCTCCACCAGAACCCCAGCGACCGATATTTAGAATGATAATACCTTCAATGGAAGGGAGTGAAACACTTAATCCATCAACATTTAAATCAACGTACTTCGCAAGGTCCTTTTCGCGATTTACTCCAATTTTTTTAACACCAAGTTTGAAATACACACCTTTATTATGAAGGCGGCTATTAAATTTCTGCGGCTTTTCCTCACGTTTTAAATGAAATCCAAGAGAAACTTCAGCGTCGATTCCAATTCCCAAGTAGCTGTTCATAATCAAAACATTATGAAGAACTTCATCAGCTGATGGAAGTGTAGTGAGCGCTTTGCGATCAGCTTCTACTTGCTGTAACTTCTCATCTCCATGCAATATCACAGTCCAACGATCCAGAGGAATTCGTTCAGCCCTGTCTACTGACCGCAAGAAGGATAATGGCTCATCAGTTCCTGTGTAGCCTGAACCCCAACGCAACACTCTGGCGAGATCATTGCCTGTTCCAAGAGGTAATATTGCAATGGGTGGAGAAACACAAGCAGATTCTTGACCAACGTCATCTAAACAAGACAACACCCAACCAACTGTACCATCTCCACCACACACTAAAATTTTATACCGCTGCAGTTCCCGAAACATCACTAATCCTGGAATCGGCCCAGCATTATCCAAATCAAAAACCTAAAACAAAATATGTAGAAACAAACAATTGAAATATACGATTTAGTGACGCCAAACTAGAAACAAAACGAAGAATGTGATCAATAGAATACTAAATACTCTCTACAAGCTACATTATATGAAAGTAACAAAAAATCTCCAGTAAAACTTAATAATAATAGGTCAACTAATGTACCTGGAATGGATTCAGAAGGCGTCGGAATGTTGTAAGAAGTTCAAGACCTTGACATCCACCTGATTTAACATTGACATATACAAGAAGAGGAATGGTTGTTGGTTGTAAAGCGTTTGCATTGATATGGGGCATCGCAAGAACAGTTAGCGGTTTCTCATCGATGGTAGAAGCGCGCAACTTTAGCACTAATTCTGATCCATGTTGAACATTTGCAAATTGAACAACCACTGCACCATATTGTGGATAAATGGGATCCATAACTCTTTGTCCTGGCCCAAGCAAATCAGTAAGAATAGCTTCGTAGCGCCGCGACGATAAATGCAGTGGCAAATTTCCTATATTTACAAGCATAAAATTTAAAGGAAAACCAGAAAAAATATGAAAATGACTGATGACGGGAAAATTCAAAGAAGTACCAAGATGAAGAAATTGTTACTTAAAAGTAGGATTTTCAAGTCTACTGATTTGAACTTTAACGATTGCTTGAACAAAATCCATAGAAATGTTATTTATCAATAATATTAAAAGTATAATGCAGAACTTGTGAATATTTCTACATATTGGGTAATAGATTAGCATAACTTTCTTAGTTTAGCTATAAAATCATTGACTGGCTCACTACCAATTTATCTATGGAAGAAATCAGCTTTTAATATAATAAACAGAATTGGAAAAGCGACAAAGATGGCAGATACAGTATACGCCTATTGACTCATCTAATCGAATCATGAAATTAAAAAAGTAAATAAATCCAAGGGTACAATTTCTTTTATAATTAAAGACAATAACGTCTAGTTTTTGGAAAAAAATATTGCCTTATGTCAGAATAAATGATACACCCATTGCATAATTTTTAAGAATACGTATACATTAAGCCAATGGCTAGAACTATTAAAGTATCATACTCTTAAGTCTTGATCAACGCCATCTAAGACACGTTATTAACTTAGCGATGATGGGCCCATCGAATTCTTTAGTTTATTCCAAATTTAGTTATAAACACGATACAAATTTTTTGTTAACTTAAGATTTAACAGCAATATGCTAAAATTTGAACGAACGCCTGCTGCTGTTTAGTTAAACAAACATTCATACAATTGCACAAATATTATTTCTTCGTATTATTAAGAGAAAATATTACATTCTTTATATAATTTCCTCCTACACTATTTACAATTATTCCCAATACAAGCAGAACTACAAGTCATTAATTCACTGCGTTTTCAAAAACGTATGACATACTTGCAAGCAAATCAACGAATATTTCAAACTATCATTTTTCTTGTAGTTGTTCGTATGAATGTTTGACTTACTTTAATAAACTCGTTAGAAAAGCGTATGATGTGATCAAACGTTTTATATATATGAACAACTTCGGATAGAAGTTAGTGCTGAAAAATTCTTCAATTTAATAAAATTTCTTAAATAATAGTTATATTTAAATAATTTATATCTATCTTCATTTAACAATTATGATAAAGAACGTCTATACAATATATTTTTCCTAAATGGAATGAATTAGTTGCATTTATTGTAATAAAAAAGCACTTACCTATAAAAACTCGGAGGGGGCGATCTAGCTCAGACAGATTTCGCAAATAAAATCTTGTTAGAAATAAATGTCTCACAGAACGTGCTACACTTGCAACAATAATAGGCCAAACAGGTTCAGATTTCCCCAAAGCTCTCTCGTCCAATTCACCATCAATATGTTCACTAATAACAAGATAATGGACAGGAGATTTTTCACCGAGCTTTCCATCAACTTGTGATTCAACCTTTTCACCAAATTTTTGCAATGCCATGTCTATAACGTCTTTGGCGGTAAGTAAGCTGTTAATTTTAATGACCTAAATGATAAAATGGTAATTCATTGCAAAACGAAGTGCACTTAAACAAAAATTACCACCGGGACGAATATTTAAACATACCTCTCTTTATACAAATTTGTAGAAAGCGTTTTTATAAATTCGTTTATTTGAAAAAATTCCTAAAATGTGACCAACCATGACCTACGATAAACACTTAAGCAGGCCTTGAACCAAATATATATATATATATATAT
>CABFPE010000064.1:1366771-1385746 GCA_900660155.1 Hofstenia miamia | reverse complement strand
GAAAAACAAAGATGACTTTAATAAATAGGTAAAGGCATTACCTAATCTTATAAAAATGGATGAAATCACTAATAATATGGCTGTATGCAGTCTGCACTGGTCTTCTTGCATCATTAAAAAGAAAATTTGAAGTTTTTATATTTCAAATATACATTTTTCTTAGTTAAATGCTCTTAGGAAATGTATAGTCAATGTAGTAAATCCATATTTAAATGTTGTGTATGATTAAAAAAAAATATACTTTTCACAAATTAGGTAATCATGTTTGTTTCTATTTGAAATGAAAACTTAACAATAATTGAATGTTATTCTTTTTTATAATATAGTGTAATTTGCCCATAGCTGAGTGTGGTAAGCTGTTGTAAAGCATTTTATTTGGGAATGCTCCATAAGTTCATAGTATATATGTTCATATATATATACATATATATATATATATATATATATATATATATCGGTTTTCAATATATAAGAGTAAGTTAATAGACTGACATTTTGTAGTGTTATAATTTCATTGTTTTCATGCAAAAATGCATTTCAGAATGAGATGTGAAGTTCGGCTTCTTTTCCTTAGCTAAACAAGCAACCCATATGCCTATTCCCACGCCCGCAATATGGTCCATTCCGAGTTGTGTTCGAAACGCGCTTTATGTTGACAACAAGAACACAAAAATATAAACTTTTACTTATATAAGCCATTTCGACAGTTCACTTTCAAAAGTTTTAGATTTAGATTTTATCATACTTAAAAGAAGCAAGCAATCCATTATTACCAGTCATCCCCCGCAACACATTAGATGGTTATCAAAATTGAAGCGAGGAACAAAAGAAGAGCAGATAAAGGAGTAGAGAGAGGATTTAAATTTAAAAGTTAAGAAAAAGCTTGCGATTTAACGCTTGTATTTCAAACACATGTTTTAAGATATTTGCATTCACACAGAAAGCGAGCTTGCTCTTGCGATAGATTTCTAGCATTGTAGTAATAACAGTGTTCACACAGAACGCAATAACTTAGAAAATGGATATTTCTCCGCGATTATATAGTTATATTTTCATTAATTAGAGCTAATCAGCTTATTTAATGTTGAACATGTAGTTATTTACTATTGAATTAAATACTAAGGGAACAACTGACGTTAAAATATTTTCTATAATGGATTCCCATATGCTTATTCGATTTTTTTATTAAATACTTGTATGAAATTACTCAATAGGATACATTTACATATCATTCATATTATTCAACACAATTTACATCGTATTTAGACTTTATTTACCTAGCATTATTTTCTCAAAAATTTTTCTATATTTCCGAAATTTTTTCAAGGATTCATCTATTCAATTTTTATAATTTCATTGTTTTCATGCAAAAATGCATTTCAGAATGAGATGTGAAGTTCGGCTTCTTTTCCTTAGCTAAACAAGCAACCCATATGCCTATTCCCACGCCCGCAATATGGTCCATTCCGAGTTGTGTTCGAAACGCGCTTTATGTTGACAACAAGAACACAAAAATATAAACTTTTACTTATATAAGCCATTTCGACAGTTCACTTTCAAAAGTTTTAGATTTAGATTTTATCATACTTAAAAGAAGCAAGCAATCCATTATTACCAGTCATCCCCCGCAACACATTAGATGGTTATCAAAATTGAAGCGAGGAACAAAAGAAGAGCAGATAAAGGAGTAGAGAGAGGATTTAAATTTAAAAGTTAAGAAAAAGCTTGCGATTTAACGCTTGTATTTCAAACACATGTTTTAAGATATTTGCATTCACACAGAAAGCGAGCTTGCTCTTGCGATAGATTTCTAGCATTGTAGTAATAACAGTGTTCACACAGAACGCAATAACTTAGAAAATGGATATTTCTCCGCGATTATATAGTTATATTTTCATTAATTAGAGCTAATCAGCTTATTTAATGTTGAACACGTAGTTATTTACTATTGAATTAAATACTAAGGGAACAACTGACGTTAAAATATTTTCTATAATGGATTCCCATATGCTTATTCGATTTTTTTATTAAATACTTGTATGAAATTACTCAATAGGATACATTTACATATCATTCATATTATTCAACACAATTTACATCGTATTTAGACTTTATTTACCTAGCATTATTTTCTCAAAAATTTTTCTATATTTCCGAAATTTTTTCAAGGATTCATCTATTCAATTAAAAGTTCATTTATATTTTCTATTATCAATAAGTAAAAAAAATTATATTAAAATTTGTTTATGTGTACAATAGGTGATGTGTATAAACATTTCTTAGCAAATTTGCTAGGAATACATTAAATTACTGCATAATGAAAAAGGATTGCATATACATATATGCATCTATAATTATATGCAGCTATAATTAAATGCAGGTGACAGGAAAACAACCGTACTAAAGTGGTTTGAATATGCAGTTTAATTGATAATTCAAAAACAATTGCCATGCGTAGAGAAATAATTACACATTTAACCCAAACTGAACGTAACAATTTGTAAAGTAAATTTTGGATAATTAGTCGTAATCGAAACAGCCTTTGTCTATAATGAATCAAGTTCAAAAAATACGCTAAAGCGGTTTTGATAGAGAAATGTTCGTTTGCGTCAATCGCTATGCCCACTAATTTAATTATATTGTGGATTTATTATAATGATAGCTTTCCTTCCAAATGCGATTATTTGTAAATCACAATTATTAATATTTTTAGTAGCATGCCAATAAAACAAGTATTTTGACTACAGCAAACAATAAATGTATTGACTAAAGAAGTCTATCAATAGCCGATTGAACTATAGTAAAAGAGTCATCAGCATAGAGACTGCATGGGCAAGGATGGGCACATAAAGGAAGATCATTAATTGAATAGAAGACTGGCAAAAAGAACCCTGAGGCGCACCACTAGAAATTGAGACAGAAGAGAAATGGGAGTTAAAACGAGTAACTTGAAAACGATTAGATAAATAGTCAGGGAAGAGATTGATGAGAGAGTCATCAAATTCCTCGGTGTTTGAGCCAAGATTAGTATATACAGAATCAAAGGGATAAATATGATTAGTAATTGTGGACGCCGAGAACAGCAACCAAATGGTGTTGGGAAGGAAATGGTTTGATGCGAGATAAGAGAAATTTGAATAAAAGACGTTCAAAGGCAATTAGGATCTTTACAAGAAGAGAGATAGAACGATAACTAGTTACAAGCCGCTTGATGAGGTCCTAAGATTTCAAAATAGGAGTTATGAAAGCATTTTTTCATTGAGAAGGAAAAGTACAGGACAAGATAATGTGAGTGAAAAGATATTATCATTGAAGGAATGCCATCAGGTCCGGATAGGAGCAAAATGAAAGAGGAGACATTCCTCTCTGGCATGATACATTCAGATTGTAGATATCTTTATGAGTTTTTGAGTAATTAGTTTAAGGTTAAATAAATATATGTGTTGAGATGTTTGGGATTAACTTTATTGGTCTGCAGGCTTGACTAAGTTTGTATACTCATTATGTATAAGATTGGATGACAAATTAAGTTAAAGCAGTTTTATATATACAAAAGTAGCTTGACTTTCCAAATTACAATAACTTTTTATTTATATGAAACCAAAAAATAATATATGTAAATAAACAAACTCTAATAAGGGGAATTACAGATATATTACAAGAAAAGTTCAAATAGTCCTCCATTCTGCTCAATAGTAAGTTCACATCATGATATCATATTCTGGACAGCTCGTTGTAATTTATCAATGTTAAGTGAATCAAATTCTTGTATGATACTCCTTTTTAAATCATCCAGGTTGGTGGGAATGTATGTATGATATACCCGTGACTTTAGAGTAGACCACAAATAAAAGTGAAGTGGCCTCAGGTCAGGTGATCTAGGAGGCCATGCCTGACCAAAATCTCTGCCAATAACACGCTCAGCTGGCAACTGAACGCTGATGAAATCCCTAGCTTGTTTGGAGTAGTGTGAGGCCACACCGTCATGCTGAAAATTAAAAGACCGAATTTTTCATTTGTATTTTGTCTTAGTTGTGGAAACATATGGGCATGAAGCATACTAGTGTAATTATCCTGATTTACTGTACCCGGAAAGAAAAATGGCCTTAGCACATAATTTGCACTGAATGCCATTTACACACATAATTTTTAAGGGTGCAAGCCTTCTGTTATTACTTTCCGTGGGTTCTCAGGCACCCATAATTTACAATTATCATGGTTGACCATTCCATCCATAGAAAAATAGTCCTCATCTGATCAAAGCACGTTATTGAGCCAATTAGCATCAGCTAAAATCCATTGTGCAAATTCCATTTTTGTAGTATAGTTTTAATATTTTAAGTCAAGTGTCTAAATCCACGTCTAAAGATAAAAAGTACTGAAAAAATTACAAAATGATTATGCATAACATAAATTCCCTTTATATAGTTATAAAATGACGAAATATTTCATCATCTTTTCTGTGATTGGTTGAATTTTTTTAGATAGTTTAAAAGTCAAGTTACAATATATATATATTGGTGATTGGTTTAACTTGAAATCGCATTGTCATTCTCAGGTTTACCATGAGAACCTGTTTGTACATTTATATATAGACATGATTGTAATGAAATTGTACTATAGATTTTAATCTACTTGGAATGTCGTCGTTTGGTTCTTTCGATCAAAATGTTTCAGTATTGGTTGAGTGCAAAACACCTTTTTATATTATCAATTGCTTTTGTATGTTCACTTTCCCATTTCCACTCACTGTCAGATTTTAGCAGCTGCCGCAAAGAATACGTCATGTCAGATAGATTTGGCAATAAGGAACATAAGAAGTTTATCATTCACAGGAATCTCAGGATTCTTTCTTTGCTGAAGTAAGTGGCATTTAATTAATTACTTTTGTTTTCTCAGGAATCGGCACAGTTTCCTTCACGGTTAATTACAAATCTCATGTAATTGACATAGTCTTTTTTCAGGCTAAGTGTTTTCTTTGAAATGCGAGTAAGGCAACAATTGCTCAAAATGGAATAAAGAATGCCTTAGATTCAAGGAAAAATTATAATTTAATCAGCAATATATAAAACTTAGAAAGGAAAAAGTTACCTTTAAAATTTGAACAGCTGAGATTTTGAGTTGCTTAATTTTTGCATAAGTAGGATTTGCAAATAATTTTTTAATAGTTGTGTANATCCCAAACTCGCAAAATCGCGCTGTACATTTCTAGAAAATATCACAAGTTCTTTGTGTGAACACCCAAGATTTAAAGTTAACGAAAGCTCGCTTTCTATGTGAATGCCAAAAGCTTCTAGCAAGCACAATATTTCTGCGCGAATGCACCCTAAGTGATGAGCAGTAATCAGGTAGGAATAATGCGAATGAAGAAAGAATTTTCTGAACGAGCTTTGTGGGTGCGAGTTTGAAGAAAGATAACAGAAGTATCAGAACGTGTAGAATGAGAAGTAGCAAATTGAATGTAAACAAAGGGATAAAGATAATATTTTTCTAACAAAAGAGAGTTGAAGAAAAGAACATCAAGAACTTGAATCTAAAGAACAAGGGGTAATAAATTAAGAGAAAGTAGTGCAGATTTGTAAGTGACAGAAAGAAAAATCCACTTAACAACACAACGTTAAAAGCGCTCAACTGCGTAGAGAAGTGAGCGTGGAATAGACCAACAAGGAGAACGATATGAAAAGATAGCGAATGGAATCGAAAGGTAGAGCAATTTTTTTATGCCAGAATGGTAGAGAGAGGAATATTACGTGGGATGGAAAAGATAGTGGATGTAGCTTTCGAAGGTTTTAAGTTGATGTGAGAGGACCAAGATAAGGAAGCATACACGAAGTCCAAGGCAGGTATGTTAAAAAATAGCAGAAAGTGGGGTAGAAACAAGAAAAGGACTAGGGAAAAGTGTAAAGAAACGGCATCGAGAGGAAATAAAAGACATTTCGATTTATTAGGGTGAAATTCAAGATGACTAGAAGATAGCCAATCAAGAAGTCTATCAATAGCCGATTGAACTATAGTAAAAGAGTCATCAGCATAGAGACTGCATGGGCAAGGATGGGCTTATAATTTAATCAGCAATATATAAAACTTAGAAAGGAAAAAGTTACCTTTAAAATTTGAACAGCTGAGATTTTGAGTTGCTTAATTTTTGCATAAGTAGGATTTGCAAATAAGTTTTTAATAGTTGTGTACATAGATTATAACACATAAAAAATTGTTTTCTGTTTTGTATTCACACAATTTACACATAAAATTATAAAAAATCAGATCACAGGTAAAGTCCGCGATTGTCGAATCGAATAAAATATATTCGACTCAGGCCTGGTCTGGTAGATACATAAACTACACATTAGAAGAAAACTTGAAGGCTTGGAGTCTAAGCCTAGAGAGCCTAGGCGGACAAAACAAAATTTCATTGAAAATTGCAACCCAACCCAGTAAATATGGAGAACACTTCAGGACAATTTAGAAATGGGCACGACGCGAAAATTTGAATACCAGGCCGGGCGAAGTCCTTCTCAAAGCTATAGAAAAAATCTTATTTTGGATTCTTTCTTTGCATTGATACATCTCTTTACAGAAGTTTGCCTGTCGCAAACTCATTTCTAAAAGAGCTCTAATAATCAGCCGACCCAGCGAAATGAAGTCTTATACCAGACAAATATACAATATTTGCCAGAGGAAAGTCGATGAAGAAAAAAAATCAATTTAATAAGTGACATATTTTGGTTAGAAGCAGTCAACTATATGAAATTTTGCTGTACAATTTTTCAATTTTGGCACCTATTGATAGGCTAATAAACAAGTTTCTGATTAAGGCTAGAAATAAATATATTCTGACAAAGAATTAAACTTAAATTTTCGAACACAGTTCGGTATTCAACCGAACGTTTTTATCCTATTGATATTTTATTAATGAAAAATACTTCCATGGGNTATTCGACTCAGGCCTGGTCTGGTAGATACATAAACTACACATTAGAAGAAAACTTGAAGGCTTGGAGTCTAAGCCTAGAGAGCCTAGGCGGACAAAACAAAATTTCATTGAAAATTGCAACCCAACCCAGTAAATATGGAGAACACTTCAGGACAATTTAGAAATGGGCACGACGCGAAAATTTGAATACCAGGCCGGGCGAAGTCCTTCTCAAAGCTATAGAAAAAATCTTATTTTGGATTCTTTCTTTGCATTGATACATCTCTTTACAGAAGTTTGCCTGTCGCAAACTCATTTCTAAAAGAGCTCTAATAATCAGCCGACCCAGCGAAATGAAGTCTTATACCAGACAAATATACAATATTTGCCAGAGGAAAGTCGATGAAGAAAAAAAATCAATTTAATAAGTGACATATTTTGGTTAGAAGCAGTCAACTATATGAAATTTTGCTGTACAATTTTTCAATTTTGGCACCTATTGATAGGCTAATAAACAAGTTTCTGATTAAGGCTAGAAATAAATATATTCTGACAAAGAATTAAACTTAAATTTTCGAACACAGTTCGGTATTCAACCGAACGTTTTTATCCTATTGATATTTTATTAATGAAAAATACTTCCATGGGTTAATAAAATTTTACTTCTCAATATTGGTATTTATGCTCTTAGAGGAGTGAGCCATTACAAGTTATTGAAATTAGCCTTTTTAAAATCCCGTCTAAATGAACCGTACTACGAATTGACTCAGCAAAAATATATTAAAATTCATTTCGCCATTCCAAACAATATGCTACCTAACTTACTCAAAATGGAAAATATTTAGACAACAACCATGCACAAAATTCTCAATTATTAGAAGTCCTGCCATTATAAATATCTAACCCTTTAAGGTTTGGTGGTACACATACATATAGATTCCACCTAAAGAAATCCGTTTTTCTAGACTGCTATAATTCACAATATATTTGTATTTTGCATGTCTAATCTTTGGATAATGGCAAGATATTATTTTTATAAAGTTTTAGGAAAATTGCAACTTTTTGTTTTTTCCGCTTGAGCATGATATTTCGGTTTGCTCAATCGGATCACTCATTGAAAATAGCTATAAGCAAACGAATCATGTTATTAAAAGGCCATTTTATATTGACTACCTATATGCACCACTCTAGTGTTGCGTCATAGATGCACTTTAACAGTTAATTATGGTGATAGAGTGCTTCTTATCATCTACTTAATGCAAATCATACGTCTTTACTACTTCGGTTTCCTTATGGACAGAAAAGGGTTTTGCAAATACGAGGGGTATCTCTTAAGCGTGTGCACAGAACTATTGATTTTTTAGTGTAAGTGTGAAGTAACACCCTTGTTATTTTTGCAATAATCATCAAGAGTGAATCTAATAATTGAGAGAAAATATTAACGCACAAAGTAGACGTTCGTCACAAAATCCGTGAAGGAGGAAATCCACCTCTGAAAGCAAACAATATTTTCTATGGGAATAGTGACGCTCACGCGGTAATAAGGAATTGTGCCGAAATAATCATGGTGGATTACTTGGCTCAAGGCATCACAATGAACAATATATGCTACTCTAATCTTATCAAGATGATCTTCGAGTAGTATTTAAAATGGACGTCGTGGAAATCTCAGTGGACAGTCAATTCCAATTCACAGGATTCAATGTCAAAACACTACCATCTCTGCCTCTTGGTAGCAAACACTGCGAATATCGATTAAATCAAAACCACTCGCAAATGTTGATTTTCGAAACTAGTTTACAAAATCGTAAATATGAAAAACAAAATGAACCAATTTTGTGTTTTTTTTGGATACTTACCTCGTATAAAGAAAGCTATTAAAACCAGGTGAAAAAATACATGGAAAAGTCATTACTGAATATAAAAAATGGATTATTCAGTTAAGCGGCTGCAAAATCATTATGGAAATCTACAGGTTGGTCCTAAAGTCGCTCAAGTTTTAAAGTGTCAAATATTTTTTAATTATTTTCAAAAAATAAAATACAAAAAAGATGCAGAATACCATAGGGATTTGTAAATCGTATCATACTGATTGCTTTTGCCGAATAACTTTTTGCTTACAGTGATTTATTGTATAAATTCATAAGNTGACATAGTCTTTTTTCAGGCTAAGTGTTTTCTTTGAAATGCGAGTAAGGCAACAGTTGCTCAAAATGGAATAAAGAATGACCTTAGATTCAAGGAAAAATTATAATTTCATCAGCAATATATAAAACTTAGAAAGGAAAAGGTTACCTTTAAAATTTGAACAGCTGAGATTTTGAGTTGCTTAATTTTTGCATAAGTAGGATTTGCAAATAATTTTTTAATAGTTGTGTATAACACATAAAAAAATTGTTTTGTGTTTTGTATTCACACAATTTACACATAAAATTGTAAAAAATCAGATCACAGGTAAAAAAAAATATATTCGACTCAGGCCTGGTCTGGTAGATACATAAACTACACATTAGAAGAAAACTTGAAGGCTTGGAGTCTAAGCCTAGAGAGCCTAGGCGGACAAAACAAAATTTCATTGAAAATTGCAACCCAACCCAGTAAATATGGAGAACANCCTGTATATATATATATATATATATTTCAAAAAACAAAGAATTAGTGCTTATGAAATTAGTATGGTTAGATTTAAATGATAAACAACGCAAATGGTAAATTTAATATATAGAAATTTAAATTAAACCTAATAAAACGGAGAAAAATATTCGAAAAAAGCAATCAGTATACGAAACGAATTACAAACCTCATGGTATTCTGCCTCTTTTGGAGCATTGCATCGTTAAGTGCAAAATTAAAACTTGCTTGACTTTATAATCTGGTGCACTTGCATAATTTCATTTCGCGGCAGAGCCTTTTAAATTTAACACATTACAAAGTAAGCAACTATTTCAAATTTCAATAAAAGATTTACATGCATATTAAATTACATTCTATAGGATAATAACTAAAATTATACCTTAAATCGCAAGCATTTAGATCCCTTGGGTTGGAAATAAACCTTAACACTGCCTTTTCTAGTGTCAATTTGATTGCGAAGTATGAAAGAGCACATTTGCCCACTGTCCAGTTTAGATGAAAGTTCTTCAAGCTTGGGAGGATCGGGAGCATCAAGTTTAAATTCGTCTGCATCGATCAAATAATAATTTTTTAAATCATCGCAAAGGTGAAAAGCTTTTAAGGAAGCATCCAAAACTTCCTCCACATTAGCATCTTTTGTAACAGTAACTTGCTTTGCTGCGTTTTTAGCAAAAGTTGTTGACCCATCATAAACATTAATTCTAACAAATTGCTTAGCCTGAGCACCTTTACTTTGATAGTCACTATACAAGACATCACTTGTTTCTTTTAAGTAATCATAATCAGGTGGTGTAATTAATTCTTCTGTACCAGCAGAGAATTGGTTTGCACCAGATATGTGTTTTTCTTTGTCCTCCTTAGATTTCTTACTTTTAGATTTATCTCTCTTTTTACTTGTAGGAGGTGGAGCAGCAGGTAAATTCGTAGGAGACACACTAGATTGTGGTTCTTTGGCAGGAGCAGGGCAATATGTCACGTCGCATGATATAAGAGATGATTTTTCACTGTCATAACTTTGAGTGATTTGTCGTTTAGCACCACAATTAAGAATAGCTTCCATTTTTAAATTAACACGTGGCAACACCACACTTGTAGGTGGCAAGATCAGATCTTTTAATACTCCTCCACTACATTCAGGATTTAAATGTGATGAACAAGGAGTATGAATTGTAACATGGCACCACTCACAGCGAAGACCTGTAAACATTTCTGGTTGGCCGCATGACTTCTTACAAACACAACACTTAGCACTAGACGGTAAGTTGCCTTCACGTAAGTGATGAGCAGGTAAAGGTGCCGGAGAAGAAATCTCATCACTATACGAGAGCATTTTGCAATCAGCAACGGTAAAATTTAAACAATCCGAATGACAGTAACATTCACAAATTTCACATCGCAGATCGCATGCACCTTCACATCTTCTTCTACAAACTACACAAAATTTCTTTTTAAAAAAACTATTTTCCTGCCAACAATGCGAACGAGGTCTCTCAAGTAAACTTTCAAGAATACTACAACACGATTGAGTAATTGATTGTAAACAACGTTCGTGACTAACAAAACAACAAATTTCACAAACATATCCTTGACCTATTAATCCCCACAATAATTCAGTACAGTAATGGCACCAAGTAGGTCGATGAAATGTTTTTTTAACAAAAGCATGACCAGTTGTATCACAATGTTCGTGAGCATTATCATGATTAGCGTTTAAGTCGAAATCAAAGGGGAACATTGCAGCTGTCGGGGGACAAGGTATTCCTGTTGAAATAACCGAAGTTTCTAGGCGGTCTGTTGTAGTAGTTTCATCGTCATCACTACTGCGTGAACGACGCCAGCAACCACCGCTGACATCTAAGCACAATTGCGCCAGTGCAGCAAATATATATATCAAATAAAGCGTGAAAGAATATAGTGAATGTAAGAAAAGGGGCACTCCATTCGTAGTAAATATTCACAAATTTAAGTAGTAGACATCAGGATAATTACCGAAACAGCATGTTAACTAAAACGTTTGCTATTATAAGTATAAATCTATAACGAAAGTTTAATGAAAATTTTAAACATGAAAACATAATTCCCGTCTCGCCCTGAAGGATGAGGTACAAACATGCATAATAACGAAAAGCGCGAAATTTAATTAAAAATTCCAATTTGATTATATCAAATATATAAAATTCCTTTATTCATTCATTCAATATAAAATACAAGAGGTTAAGCCCATGTTTTCATAATTGACACACGGTTAATTTCGTTTAAATCCATATAATGACGTAAATTATAGAAAACATTCAGTTCTTTCAAGTTCGAAATCGAATTCAACCTCGAAATTCATTTCATATTTGTTTTTAAAAATTTTTTTTAAGAGTAATCTTTGAAATTATTTTGAAATTAAAAAACTATAATATTCATTTATTTGTGCTTTGCTTTAAGGCACTAAATGAGCAAATGCATTTGGTGTAATCATGATAGCTTTCTTGCCAGATTTTAGTCAAGACTGTGGAATACTCTAAATGTCAAACTAATATGTGCTGTAAAATTTTAAAGGAGAAATATCAATATCCATACTTGAAGTCATTGAAAAATGGGGGATACTCATGAAATTTTAAAATTTTTTGAAATGCGCTAATTTTGTATATATTTGCATGATATTTCCTAAAAAAGGTGTACCAAACCCTGAAATTTATTTGCTTTTGTCTAATTTAATTTTTATTTCCAAAATCCCATTACCCCAATTTTATTGGTTTAATGTAACTTCAGTGTAAGCCAATTTGCACTTACATGCTTATTTTCTAATTTGCTCTACATGTTATCAAAGTTGATTCCTTGAATAATAAAGTAGCTTGGCTATGATCATCATATTATCTCAATGTTGCTTTTTTTACCATATATGATACATTTCATTTTAAACAGGCAGTTTTTGTAGCAAGGTATACTTTTGGTATATTGAAGATTAGTGCTGAATTTTTATTTTAATGTTTAGTTCACTGAATTTGCAAAAAACTGAATTTGCTTTTATATTTTGTTTTGCTAAAATATTTATTACAGAAAATCCTTATTGTAATCAAATTCCAAAATTGTAATTGTAACAAATAACAAAACTGAAATAGAAAATATTTTAATTTACTATATATTTCTAGGATAATATTCATTAAAGATTAGGCATGATAAGTTAAACCAAGGCTAACTCAAAAAAAGGCAATGCAGCCAAGAATTTTACAATATTAGCAGAGTGCATTAAATAGTTCTCTATAGGTGGCAAGATGTGTGTTCTACTTGAGCAATTTATTATTTCATTTCACATCTCTCATTTATAAATAAAAATTATAATTATGAATAGTCATTCATGTGTTGATGTTGTGTAGAATATGGATGTCACACAGGATACTGATTATCATATGATGATAAAAAAATGGCATAAAAAAATTGAACAGAGGCAATTTGTTATTTCATTTTCTGAAAAACAAAGATGACTTTAATAAATTGTTAAAGGCATTACCTAATCTTATAAAAATGGATGAAATCACTAATAATATGGCTGTATGCAGTCTGCACTGGTCTTCTTGCATCATTAAAAAGAAAATTTGAAGTTTTTATATTTCAAATATACATTTTTCTTAGTTAAATGCTCTTAGGAAATGTATAGTCAATGTAGTAAATCCATATTTAAATGTTGTGTATGATTAAAAAAAAATATACTTTTCACAAATTAGGTAATCATGTTTGTTTCTATTTGAAATGAAAACTTAACAATAATTGAATGTTATTCTTTTTTATAATATAGTGTAATTTGCCCATAGCTGAGTGTGGTAAGCTGTTGTAAAGCATTTTATTTGGGAATGCTNTATATATATATATATATATATATATATATATGTTTGTAAATATTTGTTCATAATATCTGTTCATAAATTTATGTTTGTAAAATATAAGTTTGTAAAATTATTCATACAATTTATGTTCATAAAATATAAGTTCTTAAAGTTATTCATACAATTTATGTTCATAATTTTTATAATGCATGTTGTTTGCAAATTTTTGGTATATTTTAGATGTTCCTATTGTTAATACTTCAATAACTAGATTTTCATGATACCTGAGGCATGTCTCAAAATGTTTTAAATATATCAGATATATCATAGCAAATGTAGAATAGAAATAGCATTCGTATACTTGGATAATTAATATTTAATAATGAAATAAAAAGCCTACCTTTTAATGTGGCTATGTATTTAGAACAAAGCATAAACTAATGAAGAACCATAATAAGGTTCTTCAACAATGCACACTAGGATTGATAATATAGATTAAAGAAAAAACATGTAAAGTCAACACTGCAAAATTAATAATCTAGACACAACTTGACATAACTAGTAGATTTAAATATAAAATTAAGAGGAGGGCATGCACTGTGGAATTGAATTTATTGGGTTGGTGCATAAGTTTGTAGCATTTTCAAAAAATTCGAATTTGAGAATAGTAGTATATAATAATTGTACTGAAAAAGTGTTATTTCTTACTTTGATTTTATTGCAATTATACAAGCATGATTATGACACTTTTAAACACTTATCCAAAGGTTGAAGTCTTTAATCAATGATGTAATCACTGCCATGATCAATCACTTCACTCCAATGCTCTGGCAATTTTCTTATTCCACTTTTGAAAAAGTTTGGTGATTTTGAGGCAAAGAATTGCTCAATCCAATTTTCAAGAGCTGTGTTGTCAGTGAAGGAAGTCCCATGAAGATTGTTTGAGAGCGATCAAAAGAGGTGGAAGTCTGAGGGAGTGAGGTCAGGAGAGTAGGGGGGATGTGGAAGAACCTCCCATCCAAGCTCCTCAATGACTCGTTTTGTTGCTCGTGCAACATGTGGTCTGGCATTGTCATGAAGCAGTATAACATGCCTCATTCCAGTTCGTTTTTCTTGGATTGCATTTTTGAGTCATTGAAGTTGCTGACAATAAACTTCAGCAGTGATGGTCTGACTTCTGGGAAGCAGCTTGTAATGCAGGATGCCCTCCTGGTCCCACCAAACTTTGAGTAGGACTTTGTGCAGATTTACAGACTAAGCCATTGCTTTCTTTGCTTGAAATTCACATATACGCACCACTTTTCATCTCCTGTGACAATGTGAGACAAAAACAATTTGTGCTGTTGCTCTGCCAAGCAGTGGCGTGAGAACAAAGAAGTGCTTATGGCAAAGCATTGAATTTTGTTGTTCTCTGTTAAAGAATGCAGTACCCAAGCACCCAATTTTTGAACTTTGCCCATGGAATTCAGATGTCTTATGACTGTTCAATGATCACATTCCATAATATCGGCCAGTTCTCTTGTTGAATAATGAGGATTATTGTGAATGAGAAAGTTCAAACACTCTTCATCAAAGTCTGGCATTCTTCCAGAATGTGGTGCATAAGTAAGATCGAAATTTCCTTCTCTAAAGCAAGAAAACCATTTACATGCTGTGCTGTCACCCTTGGCATCTTCTTTGTATACTTCACAAATATTCCTGGCTGCCTCTGCCACGTTTTCTTGACGATTGAAAAAATACAGAAGCAAGTGTTGGAAATGTTCTTTTTCTTTGATTTGGCACTCCATCTTGCTTTAGATGTGAAACACAGATATCTAATTCAAATTTTCAAAGTTAGTCCAAATAAATGTGATGAAACATTTAAACAGTGAATTCAAATCATTAAACTGATCTCTTGTGGTAGGAAAATCATACATATTCTGCTTCGAAGGTGAGTGCTATGAACTTATGCACCAACCCAATATATAACTACTTTATAAAAAAATGGAAGCATGCTGCTGCATAATTAAATTTGAAAAATGTAAGATATATATCTAGAGGGATTTTCTCCTGCTAAAACTAAATGTCATTAAATATAAAGCTCTTTACAAATTCTATGAAACATTTTACAAACATAAATTTTACAAACTTATTACATACAAACAATTTTACAAGTTTAAATTTTATGAGCATAAAATATACAAACAATTTTAGAAACATAGATTTTACAAACTTAAATTTTGATTGATATGAACTTATATATTATGAACACATTGTGTCATCCCATTTTTTGCGATTTGTGATCCCATGTACACTTTGATTTATGTCTCATTACTGTGTTGTCATATTTGATTGAATTCATGTAAAGCCTTCTTTACACTATTGGCAACTTTATGGAAAAGCTCACAATGAACTGAGTGAATTAGCTAACACAGTTTTGTGTTATTATTCACAAATATTAAAGTAATAGCTTCACCTATTCCAGTTTATATATTGAAAAGCAATTTTCAAATGACATGCTTGAAAGAAACATTGCATTTACTTCAACTTAGTGGATCATTGCTTTTTTACTAGTTTGCAATAATTATAAAGTAAATCAACAAACTTTGCTGCAGTTCCAGGAAAGGGAAAATTATTGCAAAGGAAAGAAACTAATAGCCAAAGATTTGCTATTAATTTTAATTAAGGACACAATTTATGGTTAATGGAAAATTTAAACAACTGGAGCTTTATAACACTTAAGTCAATTTAAACAAAGTTATGATAACTGATTTTAATGATCTTGTCAAACAGGAAACATCAAATCTCCTAAAATTTTTAAAATTAATGCATGCCTTAGTATTTCCTAGAGTTCTTGAAAGGCAAAATGTTGATTTGGTTTTAAATGTGTTTTGCTTAGAGACTGCTAATGCACTTGAACACCATGCTAACTTTAGTTCTAATACAATTAAAGGGACATTGACTTTTATTAAAATTGTTGTGCATTTTTGGAATATTGCTAACATAAAAACCAAAGACACAGACATTTGCATGTGTGATGTATTTAAATCAGCAATTGAAAATTCAATTTTCACCCAGTTGTATTTCTTCAAGAATTGTCTAAACTTGCACATTTGATAATGCCTTTAAAAACATACAAAAGAAAAAGAGCTTTAAGTGTTGATAATACAAAAGCAATAGAGAGGACATGTGGTGACTTTTCAATGCTAGTTGATTTTTTTTAATTCCAAAGAGTGCAAACATAGATATATGAAACTGGGATAGTTTAAATACAACTCTCTAGAAAGTAAATTTGTAGAATTTCATCAGTGGCATGGTGGAAATTTCCACATTACTGTGAATGATGTTGTTTTTACAAATCATTTTGATATGACAATATTGTATGTATTTTTGGATAGTGCAGAACTATCTTCAAGTTTTAATTATTCTTACCACCTATGCAATGTAACTAAGGATCACCTAGAAATAATAGATGACATTTTAACAGATTCTGCATTGATTGATGCTAATATCAAAATGATTTAAGTTTATATTACAGGTTATGTTGCCAAGTACAATCCAAAGGTTAAATCTGATGAAAAACCTACTAGCTGTGATCTTATAGATGAACCAAGTCATGGAGGATTGACATACCCATGTCACACATTAATAAACATAACATATTTTGCAATAGAATATTTGTGGCATTTGGTGAAATTTTTCTGTGTTTGGGATTTTGTCAAATATTTAGTGTTTGGGAAAACTCATGCAATACTCAACTTAGTGTGAAAATGCTTGAATTTTAATAAACTTAATAAATAATATATTAAAATACAATTGTAATAATTGTTTTTGATTTTTATTTTAAACTAATTTGAATATAATTATAAAATATATCCAATTTGAAATGGACATTGCACATTTTACATATTTTTATTATTTTTTGTGGCTGTGCAAGACCTACTACATTATTCAATGGAGATATTGTGTGTAAATAACACTAACATTGCCACATATATATAGATTTTTTTTGGCTTAGACTCCACTAAAACTAAATGACTGCATAGGATAATATCAGTATATAATCTTTCAAGAATTGCAGCATTTAATTTTTTATAGTTTGAGAGTCATTTTTAGCACCATTTCATGGGATAACATGCTCAGTTTCTCTTCAAATATTACAAAGTCTTACAAAAATGGTGTATTTTTAATGTATTTTACTATATCCTTAATTCTAATTTTTGTATCAATGTAATAAGGAGATAAATCTTAGAAAATACAGTTGAAATAGATAATGAGCAAATGTAACATTATCTACCAGGCATTATTACTGTTTTTCCTTTGATACTATATAACATTGGTTGTATATTTGCAGGTAGGGATTTACTGACTTGATACTGTAGCATTTGCTACCAAGCTCTAACTCATGTTGATCAATTCCTTTTGAATGTAATTCTGTGTTAAGTATGGGTAGGGATGTACTTTTACTAACTGCTTTGATTTGTTAATACTTCTAGTTAACTGTAATTAACTGTATTGTAATCAAACACTATTTAGGTGTGGACTGAATGCTGCAGTTTCCTTTGAGCTTGATCTTTTCATGAGGCCTCTGGCCAATTTTGATCTCCCAAATCTTCCAACAAGTAGTCACCTTCATTATCAATGGATTGTTTCCAAATCTCAGCTCAACAAAGTAGATTATGTGTTCCCTATCCTAACTCAGTGCAACCCTCAAGGCTGGATGTAACTGACTTAAACTCAATTTGTAATGTGTAATTTGTACTTGCAAACAGGCAGTGTCACTAGTTGCTTAATAAATATTCATTTAGCCATTAATAAAAATAATTAAATAGATAATTACTTGCAGCTTCCTAATCTACATTTAATTAATACTACATGCTTGGTCTCATTATCAGTCTATTTATAGGTCACCTAGGTTGTCTAGTTAATATAAAATATAATAACCTATGACCAGTTATCCAACCATTTCTTTGACAAATTTATTATTGCATACATGTAAATGAGTAGTATCCCTAACATATATGCAGTTTCATGGCTTGGATCAAGGACCCTTGAATCACTCCCAATGTGTGCACCCATCACTAGTAATGCATTGACCTTTTAGCTTGACATCATTTAATAATAAGCAAACCAAATTAAATCTAAAGATAAGATTTTTGAAGAATTTACTTCAACAGTTTCTCTAATTGATNTAATATATATGCAGTTTCATGGCTTGGATCAAGGACCCTTGAATCACTCCCAATGTGTGCACCCATCACTAGTAATGCATTGACCTTTTAGCTTGACATCATTTAATAATAAGCAAACCAAATTAAATCTAAAGATAAGATTTTCAAAGAATTTACATCAACAATTTCTCTAATTGATTTCATGCTATTTATAGTTTCTTATCCAAAAGTACCTGTCAAATTTGAATTTCAAATCATCTGCCAAGATGGCTGAAAAATAATGGAAGTGATATTGCCCCCTTTTGTTTTGCCAAATTGTTTCAACAAGTACTATTTGGTAAATGTTGTTTCTTAGTTGCAATATACAAAATTAATGATGCTAAACATAAATCTTTTTTTTGAAGAGTCAATGACAACAAAGTTTAGTTCTGTTTTTTCTAGAAGATTCAAAGGATACAGAAATATT
>CABFPE010000064.1:1345928-1358889 GCA_900660155.1 Hofstenia miamia | reverse complement strand
TCCTAAATAACTTTAAAGTTTTGTATTCTGTTGAGAATCATATTTATATATACTCTTGACAGGATGGGATACCTATTTACTCAAAGCAATAAATGATTTCACAGAAGATGTATCTTGGGCAGCTAAATGTAATATAAAGTTAGAGTAATTTCAATGAAATTAGTGTGATTATCCGAATAATATATGTGCACCTACTAAGTGTATAGTTATTATTGTTTTGATTTTGATGCTGGTTTTGTGACTTCCAATGAAATAATGTTATATAAACTCAATTTAATTTTAAAGATTGAAGAAATTATTAAGAAAATTCAATAATAGTCAATAAAATTAAATTTGATGTATAATTATTGTAAAACCCATGATGAACCCTAGCAATGCTGTTGGAAGTAATGTCGGAAAAAGTTTATACTCTGCTATCCATTTTAAATATCTTGATATGACAATCAAAACATTGGTAATGAATTCCACAAGAAATCAACTTATAAAGATAGAATATTTATAAAATTCATGAAATTTTCACATTCAAATTTTAATGCAATAAGTTGGCTGATATGATATTGAATTGCACAGATATTTGGGATGAAATCCGTGAACAATTTCTTGTAATTAGGAGCTCTTAGATATAAGACATCTTGACAAAGAAGGCTTTTTCGAATTATCTATAAATATACATTTAAAAAGTCTATGAGTTTTGGTTCAATTGCTTTTTTGTTTACAGCATTATGTAGAGTTCCCTTGCTCAATCCAACACTAAAAAAATGTATTTTTGTTACTAGTACAATAGCAAATTTGCGACTTCATTAATAAATCTAATTGATTTTGGACTTCCATATTTCAGCCTCAATTGTCCTTAAAAACTAGCATTATGTATGAAATTTGGCGCGCTGACCAGCTGAATTTAAGTATATTTGTTTTTCAAATTTGTAAATTCTGGATCTACAATATACTCAAAGTGAAAATGTTAAAATTCACAAGTTGACAATAGTGGTCTATAACATTTAATACAGTAGATCATATTTGCAGAGTTATTAATCCAAAAGTTTTTTGTGCTATACACACAGTCCATGTACCATTGGGGACGATCTGAATAGCTCTATAACAATCATACAATTAATCTAGGGATTTTATAAGTTTAAACTATGTTTGGGTGATAAATATAATTGATTTAAATTTCGACAATATTACATAACTATTATTTGTATTAAAATTAGGTTTGATAAAATTTCCTCCAAATATATAGTAATTACCATATGCTGAGACCTTGACTGCAATGTGGAAAAGAACTAAGAATACCCATATTTAATTTGTAAGGTTTTACTTAGTTACCATTTCTATATAAATGTTTGAACTTACCTTTGGAGTAAACTATATACTATTATGGCATATAAACTTTACATGTAAAACGATTATATACAGAAATACTCAAAATTCGAAAGGCGAAATTATTCAATTGCTACATCATGAGAATGCAAATAATAGAAATAAATAATTAATTAATTGCTCCATGTGACAACGTTTGTCATTTTTCGATTTGATCAACATCTTTCTTGTAAGTTTGCAAACTTTTTCAAACCCGAATTTTAAGAATTAAAGTTTTTCTCAGACTAAATCATGCAATCAGATTTTATTTCATGGCAATAGTGCTTTCTAATATACTGTCTAGCTGGCATTTTAATACATTATATTCATTTATTTATGTAGAATTATAAGAAATATTTCACATCAATACATTAGAATGTCATCAATATTGAAATATATTTATATTATTTCTATAGAAAATTTTTAATTCTAGAAAATTGTATGGAAGCTGTTTCACTTGGCTAAAACTTCAAAGCTAAAAGATTTCTTGTGATCTAATTATAAATCATAAATATTAATTTTTTTAAAAAAGAGGAATTTTGCAAAACAAAAAAATTTTTAAAAAAAATTATATGATTAAAATATGTATCTATTAATGTAGTTTACAGCCTGAACTAATAACAGTACCAGCACAGAGTAGGGTACAGTATTGAATCCAAATTCTAGGAGAAAGAGACTACAACAAGGTAACAACCAAAACAAGTAAGAATAACATCAGAGCTTGGTGACAGCTTCAAAAGCACAGAACTGCAGTAAGAATAACAAAGGCAAAGTTATGCATCAATTGGTAGTAAAGTTGATTCACAGCCAGGGGAAACAACTATCCCAGCTGGCTCACACCAAAGAGAAAGAACAAAAATGCAACACTAAATATATTGCAGGAAAAATTTTTTCGAAATATTGGAAGCTATAGAATGCTTCAAATGTTATATATTCGAATTTTCTCTAAAGTTTTTTTAGAGAAATGTTAACATTTCTTAAATATAAAAATAACTGCAAACATAATTATTTTCTTTGCTCTGATTATAGCACTTCTTGAAGTTTAAACTTTAGAATATGTTCTAATTTTTATCATGTTCAGACTGAAGGATTTACTACTTTAGAAAATGCTGTACATAATGTAAATAAATAATAAGTAAAAGGCACATAATTGCTGTACATTCACATTCACCAACAGCATAGTATATTTGCAAAGTGTAAATTATTATGTGCATGTACAAACAGATCATATAAAAGTTGTTATTCCCTACATGTAATCATAACCTAAAGTGGCCAGGATTTGGGCTGTCACCATTAAGCAGCTATTTGTTGCCCCATACCCAGTGCAGTTTCCTCCCAAATTGTTGCTAGATCTTAAGCAATAGTTATCATTACAAAAGGCCTTTAACAATGAATCTAAAGGGGGTTAATAGATAATAAATTGAAAAGATCAAATGCAGTTGACAGAAGCCAAATTTATTGTGTGCTTTGCCACAGTGACTCAGATATTTATTACAAAAATCTGTAACTTATTACCTGAATTGTTTACAATTTCAAAGCATAATTTCCCTTGCAAAGTTAAAATGAGCAATCACACATAATTCAAATCAAGGGGACAAATACAAACACTATCAAAAAACTACATTTGAAATTCAAAAATTGATTAAAAGAAATGGATACAAATAAATAGCAGCAAATCAAGAAATCAAAATGTCAAAAAAGATGCAACACTATTTCAGAGTGCTGAAAATAGTAAGATCAAAAAAAGTAGGCCCTGAGTGAATCTACATTGGAATGTTAAGAACTTTAACTTGAATAAGCTCACAAAACTTGATCAAAAAAACTTGGAAGGGAAATCATCAAAATTTAAACTTGAACTCATTCAAAATCCACTTGAAAATACCATAAAAATTAAATTTTTTTAAATATCAATTTTCTTACTAATCACATTAACTATTTTTTAGCTTAGAATTATTGTAAAATAAATGTTTTTGACCCTAAAAAACTCAGAATCAGAAAAAAAACTTGATTGAACTCACAATTTCATTTAAAAATACTCAAACTCCAACTCAAAACAAAAACTCAAACTTGTTCCAAGTAACTTGAACTTGACTCAAAAACCCTACATTGAAGTAATCTAATTTATAAAATATTATTATCATAAAGTATAACAAACATATTTCAATTACTGATAACTGACAAACAAAAGCTTTAACAAGTACAATAACATATAGTTCAACACTAATACAGTAAATAGGATTAGAGGTAACTCTAAGATGAGATTACAAGTTAAGCACATTAACCAACACAACCTGTGATGGGACTCTCACTTTGTATTTCTACTTCCCTAGTGGCCATCTTTGTGAGATGATTCATCAACAAAGACAAGAGATGTATTCTATATTGAGTAGATTTTATATAGAAAATAGAAAAGTCTAAAACTGAGCCATATCATTCCTCATGACCATAATTGCCATTGTAATCATGTAGGTCAAGCAATGACTCTGTAATTGACTGTCACCATGCAAGCAAAAGAATACATGACTCTATCAAACAGTCTATGCACAACACCATTACAATACCATTACATAGTAACCATCACAATGAACTCAATTTAAAAACCATTGTTTGGTAACTGCTGATTTCAGCATTATTTAGAGCAAATCTAAACATTGAATCAGCATCCCAGTTGAATAGTTGATCTTCCACATTGAAAAAAGGATATAATATTCAACATTAGAGTGTGATGTAACTCTAGTAAATTGTAGCTCATCACTACTAGCAAAATTTTTTACTTTCAGTTCAACATACATTGCTGGAGCTAAAAACAATACACTAACTAAACTTTTGTGAATGTTGATTTATTTAAATAAGAATTATGAAATGTTTCAACACAACACTCAAAGGAATTTTTTAGTCCCACATACAGTGTTAGAGGCATTAATAAACTTTTGGAAGAAATATTTAAAAAATGTACATAGCAACCACATGAAAATATAAAATAATGCTTCCAATATTTCAAAGAAAAACCCAAAAAACCCAGCTTACACACCTATTTACTAGTAGTGTAATTTTTGCCAGGGATGATGAAATTTTAAGAATACATTCTAAACTCAGACAACAAGTGCTTACTAATTTAACTGGCAGAAGCATTAAAGCCATTTAAGAAAAACTTTGAATCACTAGTTTAATAAAGAAATTGAATCTGAGTAAAGTATTATTGAATATTTAAGAATACACTTAAATTTAATTTCTAATAAGATGAACAGTATTTAAACCACAATTAAAACATGATAAAGAATATAATTATTTATAAGTTCATTGAAATTAGTTTAATCTTCACTACAAAGGATTTGAAAGAAATGATTACCACTACACATAAATACATTCAATTAGCTTTAACATGTATCTTTGCTAAGTTTGTTATATGTGAAAGTGACTGATATCTTAAGCAAATAAAAACTACAAAACAATTTAACCCAACACAATGGATGAGCTCAGTCTACAACATCAATCATAACATTGGGAATTTGGTGAACACATTACTAATCCCAGACATCTATAATGTTTAAGCTTGCATCTATCTTAGGTAATGTAGTAACATATTTGAATATATAATAATTGAAGCTTTCTGGTATTTTCAAGTGGATCCTCAATCAAGCTCAGGTTTGACTATTAGTGATCTCCCCTCAAAAGTTTTCCTATCAAGGTTTGTCAACTCATTCCAGTTCAAGATTGAACATTTTGAGTAATCAAAAACCTTGATTCAAATATGTAATTACAATTTCATTGAAATAATATCTAACAGTCAACATCAGACATAGGGGAAATGAAATTGGAAGAAGTGATATACAACTGAAAAATGTACTAACCTATAAAAGGTTGATACTTTAAATGGATACCACATTTCTCAAATCTAATACCAAATATCTCAAAACAAATATCAAATGTCTCAAAATGGATACTGTTGTTGCTGAGTAACAAAGGCTTTAGCCAATTAAATTGACAAAATATCCTTTTTATGTAATGACATTTAGACACAGATTTTTTTTGACAGTGTGCTTTATATAATCAAGCAGAATATTGTTGCCTATAAAATCTACAATAATAGATTTACTAAATGAGCAGAAATAGTAATAAAAATACATTTCTACATTCATTGAGTTAAAACACTCACTAAAAAAAGCTTTCTAATATTTGATGTCCCATCAAGTTTCTGTTGTTTATACACCCTTTTTAATCAGTATGTGTTTTGAAATATTTGGTATTTGTTTTGAGACATCTGTAACTCATTTAAAGCATTTACAGGTTTTCACACCTCATGTGGTTTTGCTCCTTTAGAATTTTGCCCCACTGTTTTTTTTGCCCAATGTGGTTTCACCCCTTTAATGTTTTGCCCCATACTATTTGAATATGATTTACAATTAACAAATCTTACTAGTAATGTCCTAATGAATTTAATTCCTAAAAATTGAGTTCAAAAGAAAATGTTATTTATTAATTTTAATAAGTGAGAGACATATACTGAAATGAAAAATTTTGATATAATGAAACCTGGTTGATGGAGATATAATGCCAAGCTGATGAAAAGATTGTTAGAATGTAATATTTAAATTACATACATTTAGCATTGGTAATTATGGAATGTAATATGCCAAAAATAATACTTTTTGAATAAAATTTATATTTTCATTATTATTTTATAGTAGAAGACATTCATGGTGTAAGAAACACATCTGTACATATTGTAGAATCACAGGGTGCGTCTAGCAGCTCAAGTGGTATGAAGGTTGCAGAAGATTACCATTGCTGAGAGCAACCCATGCTCTAACAAAACAAATGAAGATCAGTAGGTCACCAATTTCATTGTAGAAAAAAGTAATTCCAAGAGGGCATTTAAAGTAGTGACCAATTCACACAGCATCTCACCAAAGCCAAGTCATTAGAATCCATCCTTACAATCCAAGGTGCTAATCATGTGTCTCAAGTTGTAATTTCTAGCTCAATAAAACCAATTTAACTCAGTGTTTATCTTCTCAGCTCATGTAATAAAGATATTAAATAACATGTAATTACCACATATTCATGTATGCCAATGGTATAGTATATTCGTATTGTGTGATAGTTTGTGCATGTTTGATTGATAGATGTAGTAGTTCTTTTATTTCCTATGCCTATACATAGCCTAAAGTTACCACAATATGGGCTCACATCTGTCAAGGGGTGAGTTATTACCCCAGGCACAGCAGAGTTCCTCCCACATTATCACCAGATCTTACAATTGCATTATCATAAAATTCATACCAAAGCTAAAAAGGTTAGTAGATAATAGAATAATGAAAGAGCAAATGGTATCCAGTGAGAACAAAATTTATTTTGACATTTGATTACATTGAGTTCCATATTTATTACAAGAAAAGGTAAATATTTACCATTTTACAAAAGTTAGCTTGTTCCCTCACAAATTAAATAAGCAATTACATGTAATCTAAAGCTTGAGGGAACAATTACTAAATTCAAAACTTAAGTTTGAAAAGATCACAAATTAATAAAATCACTAGATTAAAGATACTAAACAGCACCAAATTAATTGGAGAGTGCCTAAAATCAAATAAAAAATAAACAAAGGCCCTGAGTGACTCTACAATACATTAATTATATTTGATTTGTAAATCTTGCTTAGTTAATACAATCACATTAGTGTAAAATGTGGGGGAGCTCTGGCTACTCTAGTGGTACTGGGTAACTCAAGAGTTTAGATCAAAGGTTGCAAAGTCTACCATAGCAGAGAGCAACACGCATTCAAACAGAAAACATACATTGGTGGTTCACTGATTTTGCCAAACAAATACAGAAATTCAATTCCAAAAAGAACTTCAGCAGTGCCCAATTCACATGGCATCATGCTGAAGCCATGTCTTTGAAGCCATCCTCACTTACCAAGGTGCTAATTGTGTGTCTCAAGTATTAATTCCTAGCTCAATAAACAATTTATCTCAGAGTTCTCTTATCTCAGCTCATGTAAATAAACAATAAATAAAAGGCCCACAATTGCTGTGCATTCACATTTGCTAACAGCATAGTATATTTGCAAGGTGTTAGTTGATGGACAATTCAGATTAGTTTGATAACAGTGTGGTTAAGTCTTTTGACAACTCCATTGGACTGTGGGTGATACACAGTGGTAAACTCATGGAGTATCTCAACCTCCTTCATCCAGGTCTCCATAAGGTGGTTTTCAAATTGAGGGCCACAATCTGAAATTAGGCACTCCATGGGCCCAAACTTGAGAACCCATTCTTTGACCACTTTCTCTCTAATAACCTCAGCATTGGTGCTGTCAAGGGGGATTAGTTGAGAATGAGAGAGCTTCTTGATGTCCATATGTACCACTTTGTTCATATGTTCCACAGCTCTGCTATGCAGCTCAGCTCACTGTTCCAGAAAATGTCTGGTTCCCTGCAACAGGCAAGTGGTGCATTTATTGATCACATCCTGCACTGCAGCTCTAATACAGATAGTTAGATATCTTGCATTGAATGTTTACTCTGTTTGAATGATGCCTTAGTGGCCTTTCTTGTGGATTTTTTGTACCAGATCTCTTCAAAAGTATTCAGAAACTGCCAGTCAACTATTTTGGCTCTGTGTGTAAAGCTGGCCTGCATCAGTCAGTTTCCAATTATAGCACCAAAAATACCTGTTGGCAATAGGGCTGAGGATGTATTTGTCATTTTTCAGATTGACAATGATCTTGCTTAATACTTTGTTGTGGCATTGGTGGTGTATGATTTCCACTTTGGTAATCTCCTCCTTCACTAAGATAGGGAGGATCTCATTTCCATGCCAGTCTGCATTGATCTTGGGCAGACACTTGTAGTTGATGTAAGGGATAAACCTGAAAGGTGTTTTCTCTCCAGGCAGTTTCCAGAGGTCATGCTCATAGCTAGGGAGAGCAGTCCAATAGTCTGCATTGTTGTGCAGTCTCCCTGGACAATGTTTGATGGAGGAGGTAAAATCATTCAAGTACTTGATCCACTGGGCAATGATGTTGGATTTGTCCCCAGAGAATTTCTTCAGCCATGCCAGGGCTGAGTTGTTTGTGCACACAGTGAACTGGCAGCCAGAATGGGAAACCAAAACTTTTTCAGACTTTTGACTAAAGCTAGCATTTCCAACTTAGTCATGCCATAATTTAGCTCAGTTTTTTGGAGCTTGTGGCTGAAATATTGGATGGGGCTCTCTTTCCCATTGATGATCTGACTAAGCATGCCACTGATAGCAATGGAACTGGCATTACAGTCAATAAAGAATTCCTTTGAGTAATCTGGTGTGTTCAGGCTGGGAATTCTTCTAAGCTCTTTCTTAACATTGTCAAGTTCTTCCTGTTTGACCCAGCTCCATTTAAATTCAACATTGCACTGTAGTAAGTTGGAGATGTGCTTGGTTTTGTTGGCTAACTCTGAGATGAAGACACCATAGTAATTCAAGAATCCCATAAGGCATCACACATCCTTATGAGAATGAGGAGTTTTGATTTTATTGAGATGGTCTTTTGCATCATTCTTGATGGAGATATGATCAGGTTCAAGAATTCTTCTGAGAAGGGTGACACAATGTTCCAATAGAGAACACTTATTCCAATTGACTAAGAGGCCAGACTCATATTACAAGCTAAGGGTGTGTCTAAGAGGCCAGACTCATATAACAAGCTGAGGGTGTGTCCAAGCCTTTCCAGGTGCTCAGAGAAAGTGTTACCAGCAATGAGAATATCATTTGTATAGGCTGTTATGCCAGGCTCAAGCACATTGGCACCATTTCTAAGCACATAGGTAACATAGCACTGGAATGTTGTAGGGGCATTGCAGAGCCCAAAAGCCATATACTTCCATTTGAAGAGGCTGTCTTCAAAATGTCAGAAGGCTTCATTGGCACCTGCCAGTAAGCCTTACACAGGTCAAGGCAGCTGAATAACTTGTATTGACTAGCATCATTGAGAAGATCCTCAATGCACAAGAGTGGGTACACATCCTTTACTGTAACATTGTTAAGCTTTTGGAAGTTGATGTAAAGGCAGTACTTGTTGCCTTGTTAAATGAAGACAGTGGGAGCCACATAGAGGCTATTGTGAGCTTGGATAATGCCACTTTCTATGAGGTTGCTTAAGATCTTTTCATACTATTCCAGGAGGTTTTCTGGTACTCTTCTGACAGGCAAGCAAATTGGATGATTGTTCTTGATTACAATGGAATGCTGTTCTCCAACAGCCTGGCCAATGCTGATTGAGCCATAATTAAAGACCTCATAATGCTGTTAGAGCAGACAGGAAAGTGACTTGTGCTCCTGAGTACTAAGATGTGGATGTGTCCTCTCATTAACAAGGGGGATCTATATGTTTTCACTTGGCTCTGCCAGATTGTGGATGGCCATTAAGATTGGTGAGCAGGCAGTCACCTGGAATTCCAGAGTTGCAACAGAGTTGAGAGGGATCTATTGTAACCAAGGAATCAGAACTATTTAGAACAGTAACACATGTTTTTTTCTTAGAGACAAGACAGAGATCAGGGGAGAAGTTAATTCCACAAAAGGGTTTTCCCTTAAATCCAGAAATCATAACATCTCCAGTGTAGGCAGAGTTGTGGTGACAGGAACACATCACTAATGATGAGGCTCCACAATCATGCATTCAGAAAAGCTCAAAGAGATGTTTTGGCTGGGGATGGTGGTAAGCTCTTGCTGAAGTTTGCTTTCTCTGATGGAGATGGTGTTATTACCATAATTGATAATGCACAAATTCTGCTCAAGAAAATCATTTCACAAAATTATGTCATACAGAAACAGTTGACTGCAAGTATCAATGACAATTAAATCAACAATGAATAACTCCTGCCAAATGCATAACTCTAGGTTCAGTATTCAACCTTTGAGTAAGAGGGAATTTCCAGAAGCATCCAGCAGACACACAGTAGATTGAAGTAAGTCATCTCATGACACACACAACTTAGCACAACAGGAGTTGCTTATGATAGAGGCTGAGGCCCTGGTATCAATGATGACATTTACCCAGGATCCATTTATTTTGACTGGGATTACATTTGTATGCAACAGCAAAGTGATTACCAGTACATTGTGTGCACATTTCTAGGAGGTGGTGCTCTGACTAGTTTGACTGGGTAATCAAGCCATCAGGTGACTTGAGAGGACATTCCTGGTCTCCATGTTCATCAATGATGAAGCCTTTGCCATTGGTGACTAGACAAAACTGCTTGACACTGAGATTTAGTGTGCCTTTTCTGACTGCAATGGAAGCAACAGGTATGCTCAAGATCTATTTTCATGGTGGAAGCAATTGTGCTTGAGGAGGTAGGAGACTTCAGTAGAGAAGAACCAGCTTTTAGATCTCTGGTGTCCTAATCAATACAAGTAGTGTTGTGCAGCATATATATGATGTTTATGGCATTGCAGATAATTAAACTGAGATCATCCTCAGGGTCACACTTGAGCTCAAGGAAACTTTGAATGTTAGGTGGGAAGCCTTGGCAGATGTATGAAAAAAGATCATGCTTTGAATACTTGGGGGTGAGCTTGCTTAAATGAAACAGCCTTTCTACTTATGTGATGTTTGTACAAATGTCACCACCTTTTTTGAATGAGAGATCACAAAGTAGTGTTTTGTACTGATGTTTGATATGGCAGGCACTATAATAGTCCTCAAAATATCCAATAAGAAGTGGATAACTAGTCTTCACATCCTGATCTAACATCATGTACTGATTGTACCTGATACCTTGAAGTTAGGTGGGGAATTGAGTGTCAGCAGTGTCCTGGGTAGCTTTGTACAGCTGCATGGTTAACTTGAAGAGAAAGAACCACTCTTCAAAAGATTGAGAGATCTTGTCAATCTTTCTAGTGAATTTAGGTAATATTGAATGATGATTAAACAAGTTAGCAGTATTGGCTCCAGCAGCAATCATGGGTAGGATCAACTGAGTAAAGTGAGGGCCATTCTTGAGAGCAGATGTGGAAAAGTCACATGACTATGGTGGAGTAGTTGGAGTTGCACCAGTAGGGGTAACACAGTGGTTTACAGGTGTAGGAGGTGAAATAGCCACACTTGGCACAGACGAAATTGGAGCAGCAATTGTGGTTAGTGTAGGAACATGAGTCAGGATTGACTGTGTGAAGGTTGGCTCTCCAGCTGTGAAAGTGGTAACAGGGGTAACAAATTGTGGTGTAAATGGTGTAGAAGTGGAGACAATGAAGCTGCTTAGAAGGTTAGCAGAAATCATTTCAGAGATTTGCACCAAAAGACATTCAGAGAAATTGTCCAGAACATCTTGGAGAACACTGTGAGTGATATACTTAGAAGTGCTAGACTGGGGAAGAGGTGAACAAGGCAGGTTGCTCTGCCATAGCAGAGAAGTAGGCAGAGGCTTTGCCAGGGTCTGGAGCAGGATCTCCAGAGTGTTAATCAATGAAATAGTGCTACCTCAATTGGGTATCTTGGGCATGTTCCTGCATTTCAGCTTGAAGCAAATCTAGGTGTTGCTCACAAGCAAGATGTTGGCTAGTTTCTTTGGCCAAGGCAGGGCAAAGTTGATCATTTTCAGAGTTTTGAGGTTTCAGAGACAGCAATGTCCATGGGAGAATAATGTAAGGATCAAAAAACAAGGGAGAAGCAATAGAACTAATTCCAACAGTGTGAGGAGCAATTTTCAGGCTGCTAACACTCACACTGGGGAGATGCTGAGTGGGAGTCCCATTACAAGATAAACCACTAAATTCCATTTAGCAAAAAGAAACAACAAGAAAACAGTAAGAAAAATTCAGAAAACAATTCCAACAAATTCAAGAGGAATTCCATCCAGGTTAGAAGAAGCAAAAACTAATAACAGTACCAGCACAGAGTAGGGTACAGTATTGAATCCAAATTCTAGGAGAAAGAGACTACAACAAGGTAACAACCAAAACAAGTAAGAATAACATCAGAGCTTGGTGACAGCTTCAAAAGCACAGAACTGCAGTAAGAAAAAGTTATGCATCAATTGGTAGTAAAGTTGATTCACAGCCAGGGGAATCAACTATCCCAGCTGGCTCACACCAAAGAGAAAGAACAAAACCAGGTACAATATAGAAACAGATCATGCTTTGAATACTTGGGGGTGAGCTTGCTTAAATGAAACAGCCTTTCTACTTATGTGATGTTTGTACAAATAGTACACCACCAGGCTTTGATTTGACTGAGAATTTCAACAGTGTAGAGTAGAAAGTTTAATTGGCAACCTATATTGTCCACAAACATATCCAAGTAACAATGTAGAATCACTAGGCAGCATCACCTGATCTAACATCATGTACTGATTGTACCTGATACCTTGAAGTTAGGTGGGGAATTGAGTGACAGCAGTGTCCTGGGTAGCTTTGTACAGCTGCATGGTTAACTTGAAGAGAAAGAACCACTCTTCAAAAGATTGAGAGATCTTGTCAATCTTTCTAGTGAATTTAGGTAATATTGAATGATGATTAAACAAGTTAGCAGTATTGGCTCCAGCAGCAATCATGGGTAGGATCAACTGAGTAAAGTGAGGGCCACTCTTGAGAGCAGATGTGGAAAAGTCACATGACT
>CABFPE010000064.1:1308122-1320391 GCA_900660155.1 Hofstenia miamia | reverse complement strand
GAATTGCTGCAACCACCTACTCTCTCTGGTCTAGAAGTCGATTTACCAGCACTTCTAAAGATTGTATCGAAATTAGGCGGATTTGAACTTGTTTCTACGAAAAATCGCTGGGAACGTGTTGCTCTACAATTAGGAGCCCCAAATGGATTAGCATCGCGACATGCAAATCGTCTTCAAGCTATTTATCAAAAATGTTTGCTATCCTATTCTTCAATCACGTCTGTAAGTGCATCTTCCACTGTTTTGTTCTCGAAACTAAATTTAATTTTGAAATATTGAATTATATATATATATTAGGGCTCTGAGAATTTAACTTTCAAAATCGAATTTCGAGTTTGAAGTACTCAAATTCGCGAATTGGAATTTGCCATTATGGGTGAAATTGTGACATTTTAGAGTAAAAATCATAGTCATGCCAGTAAACTTGTTAAAAACTATCAAAGGCTTAAAGGACCAGAGGTATTTAAATACTAATAGTTCTTTTTTATTTGAAAATACTTATTTATTCTTTATTAATTTAAAGAAAACAAATGTAATTTATTGGAATAATAATTTTTGAGTAGGCTATGTTGGAAGACTAAAACAAATTTAACTCATTTGATATTTTTCACATAGGCTAAACTATATTATTTAATAGTAGCAACATGTTTTAAGGCTATTCTAGGGTATCACACAAAATCATTCACATTCAAATCATGAATAAATCTATGAAAAGTACATTTTTGGAAGTAAATATTTTTGGTAAAATTTACAAAAGGCGAGATATATGTGCAAAAGTTTTAAAAAACGAGATATATATGAAATTGCAACAAAAAGCGAGGTATTTATGTAAGAGTGAACAAATAGTGAGATATATATATATATATATATATATAAATATACATATATCTCTCATTATGTACCTTGGGTTTATAAATACCTCCCATTTTGTATGATTTTGTATGATTTATTGAATACTTCCCATTTTGTATACGGTTTTTCTAAAATAATTTTGCTTGTTTTACAAAATTAAAAAAACGATTTTGAACATAACAAACGTTTATATGACTAAATACAAAAATTAATGCCCCTACAAACTTTTCAATGCACCTCGAATTTTCATATAAACTTTTGCTAACATAGCCTCATTGAAGCTTCTTTTATTTTGCTCCAAAACATTTTTAACATATTTTTTTGTTACCACTATATCAAACGGGACTTTTTCGAACAATTTTAACATGTTTTTTTCACTATCAGTCCAGCAAGATCTAAAGGTATTCAAAGATTTGATAAATTTCCTTCGTTCTTCATCTTCAGAATCCATATCCTCAAGATTATATTCGTTGTAAGTTTACGTGATCATTTTCTTCATTTTCATTCAAAATGTTCTCATACAAGTTTGTTAAGTCAACAATTGTGTTCTCTACATATTCTTTTTCAAGCTTTCACTATCACCTTTAGTTTGATAGAATTTGCTTTTCAAAAAATTTTCTTATGGAATTAGAGTTATATTTGTACTTTGCAGTTTATGGGAAGTTGCTTTTAATCATTTCATTGATTTCTTTAGCCATTGTCGATAATGGGTTGCCACTTTTGTTACCGAATACTAAGAGTATACTTTTGTTAAATTTTGTTTGAATTCTTCTTTTAATACTTCCAAAAGCAAAATTTGGGTAGATGTTAATGAGATTTGAATAGGATATTTTCATCCGGTTTTATGCTCCGTTTTTACTACAATGTTGCCAGCCTTTATTTGCTCTAACTCATCCCACGTTAACAAAAGTAGTGATCCAGCGCGACAATTCAATCGACTTCATGCGAACTTTTCCATTCAATAAATTATTTAAATGAATTTCAATTTTATTTGCAACAAATCTCATATTTTACAAAGATGGAACATCAGCAAACTTTTTTTGTTTAAACTGTACGCCTTCTCTTGAGGCACTTTTTGAAAAATCAGCACGCATTTCTAACAGGAATCTTTTAGACGATTTCACATCAATCTTAAGATTACGACAATTTATGTCAATAAAACTGAGTTTTNATATATATATATATATATGTAATGAGTAACGAGAAAAAAATTGCGTAAAAAACATTACAAATTTTCAATAAATTGCTTTAAAAATATCCAAATTTGCCTAAAGACTTTGTCAAGTTTGTCATGATTTGAAAATGTTTTCTTGTATTATAATAAAAATACAGAATCAGATTTTAAATTTTGTTTTTCCAAAGCGTCTAACAAATGACATTTCAATTTATCAAAAGCAAACTCTGTCGTTGCGGTGTGAATGTAGCTGATACACTCAATATCTGCTGACATTAGCGGGTAGCGGGAGATGTTGAAAAAAATCAGATGTTCGCTCTTTGGAGAACCCAATCAGCACCCTCGCAATTGGTCGCCAGAAATGTCAGTTTATCCCGCAATTCAAATTTCTGTATAGCTCAGTAACGTTTGCAACTTCTTCAAAGCGAATCTTGTTTCACCAGTCAATTCTTTTAAGAAACCGTCTATCTAATTCATCGTAATGTTCGGCGTAAAACAGCGAAGCCAAGTACCTCAATCTGTAGTTACTGTTTGAGGCAGTAAGACTAAACCAGTTTTCGTCTTGAACATATTCTTGCGATAGTTTCTTCATTAACGAAATCTTTTTTCCAGTTTTACAGTGCTTCTGTCTCACAAATTCGAAATTCGACGCAAACCATGAGCCAAAAAGTCAAATGCAATAAATTGTCGAACGTTTCCTTCAACAATGCTTCAGCCTTCATCATGTAAGATGGCCCATCCGTTATAATGGTTCTGAAATACGAAACATTGTCGCCACCCCAAATGTTTGTTTACACAAGTTATAAACTGAATGATAGTTCGATTATTCGTTTGAGAAATTGATTCGATTAAAACGCCTTTGTTTTTAAATGTCCGATTAGCCTTCCAACGCACATGAAATTTTTTTCCACAAACATCAGTAGCCTCACCTAACCTAAGATAAAGCGATTTGCCTTTCAATTTGGTCAGAGCTTCAGTTTGCCGCAAAAAAGATACAGATGGAGTTGATCACCCTGTGTAGTTCCTCTAAAATACTTTGAAATTAACGTTTTCCACCTTTTGAAAAGGGATATTTGATCTCATCATTGTTTTAGTCAACTCTTAAAAGTATTTCAGATGCTTGGGTAGTTTTCGACAATTGTTGTCGCAGTTTTTTGCACAAAATCTCATCGTTCGCATCGTTGTAACCGCAATTCATGCCTCCACTAGGCGGGTTTTTGACAAAAACATTACCTTTTAGTTTTTGTTTTGGCATTTCTATCTGAAAAAAACAACGTTGTTAAAACGAAATATATATTAATTAAAGCATTTGAACCAGAAAAGATCAAAATTATCTTTCAAAGGGTTAACAAGTCTACTCACGTGAATTAATTTTCATCTTTTGGATATTTAGTTTAATTTTTACTAGGAGAAAATTTTGTACACTTGAACGCCAATTTCAAAAATCGGTCCGTTGAAATTAGAGATAAGAAATAGAACAATTATAGAAAATTGTGACTGAAGGGAGGAATATCGCGCAACGTGAATTTATCCAATGTAGCTGCAGCGTCCTGTTTAATTATCTAATAGCGTAAGTTGCTTTTTTGTTAGCACATGTCAATACATATACTCAAACAGCTTACCAAACATGTTGCTTTGCACACTGCATCGGTGTGTTCCTCCACTATCGGAAGTGGGTTTTCCACTGACAAAAACTCGGCATTTTCAAAGTATTGCTTCTTCAATAACTGGATTAACTACCAAAATTTTTTTAGAAATCCCTGGAACTTTAATAACTTAACTAATAGCAAAAGCAACATTTTAAGGTTCCTCGGATCTGTTTCTGGCATCAATTTTCCGTTTATTAAAGTTGGAATGACCTTCTCTACGCAGTTCTTCACTCGTGATCCCCAAGGACTTCCATTAATTGAATACTTGCATGAGGGAGGAACGAAAATTTGGTATAATTTTTTATCCTCATAATTTAATTTGAAAAAAATTGGTAACAAATATTTGAATTTAACCATTTTAAATATTTCGTTTATTTTATTTCATACGTTTTAGGTTTTCCATTTCATCAGAACAGACTGAAGCATTTGAAAATTTCTGTCGGAACAAACTTCCTCAACTTTGGACTGATGAATTTGATTCTGTCAATCGATTAGATGTCATGGTTAGACTCTTAATTAATGTGAAAGTGCTGTTTAAGCACATCAGCTACTTTGTAATACATCTTATTTCTTGAATTTTTAGATTCCCATTGATTATCTTGAAAATGAAGGTATCACTGTGACACGCATCGTTCAAAAGCCTGGTGAGTTTGTTGTTTTGTTTCCTGGTGCTTTCCATGCTGCCTTCTGCACTGATTTCTGCCTTAGTGAATGCTGCTATTTCTCTTCATCTGATTGGTTAAGAAGTGCTCAAGATATTTTTGAGGTATTTCAAAACATTTGTGCACTTGTAATTCTGAAAACCCATCAATAAATAACACGTTCTTATAGTAATTAACTATGAACTTTCCGTGCTTGCAATTAAAAGCTATTAAACGGCTAACGCTATTTTTCCATTCTTTTTCACTACTTTTTCAACGCACTTCCATTCCTTAATTCATCACACGCGAGTTTGATTATTTACAATGGGTCTGTATTTCTGTCAACTTATATCTAATTGATCATTATTATATTCCCATTAATTTCTGGTAATGAAATTAGGATACATCATAGTGTACGAATTCCGTTTTAAAATAATTATCTACTCCTAGTGAACATAGTTTGCTCAGACATTTTGATTGCTACAACTACGCTGCATACTTGATGGGTGGAGTCGAATTTACAATTTGCTTTGAAACTTGCATTATATCGAAGATATGAATCAAACAACCATTAGAAACAAAGAGAATATTTTAATGGGGACACAGATGTTATTTAATTATTGATTTATAATTGTTTTGCCATAAAATTTTCTTGAGACAACGATTTTATCTAGAGTATTACGTTTAGGTACATTCAACATCGTCAGCTTTATACAAGACTAATTATAGATGCACAAAGTAATTTTAGTATTCTATAAATAAATTTTTCATTATTCGTTAGTCTTAGTCCATTTGGCATCGAGTGATCTTTTTACAAATTTAATGTGAGTTTAATGCAAATCAGTACATATCCTTCATCCTCGTGAACCTACCTGGTCATATTTGATTTTTTATGAAATGAAAGTGTCATTAAGTTTTAATTTTGCAAAAATTATGCTTGCGGACATTAAAAATTGTCTTCGTATTCGGTGCAAGCTTGTATAATTTCGATCATCTGTATTCCCATTCCTTTTGACTTTAGAGGATACTGATTCTTTATTTATGAACACAGTTCTTGCTTCTCTTTATACAAGTACTTGTACATACTTATAATCATCCGAACGCTTCACAACAATCTATCGGCATGCGCTTAACAATATGAGATTTACGATGGCAATTGATTAGTAATTTATTGCCGGGGCCGCCCAGTCGTTTAATCAAACAAATCATTTTGTTAGTTTGTACTTTTGTATTTCGTACATGGAATCTATATATAATTTATTTAGCTCTCCCGATATCATCGCCTTCCGTTATTGTTCTCCCTGGAGCAATTGCTCTACAGAATCGTTAACTCTAACGAAAAAGATCAAGACCTCCACAAACTAGCCAAAACCAAACTTCAAAATTTTGTGTAAGCATTTTATTTTCGAAAAAATTTAGGCTTTTTTTGGAATGAGTTGCTTTTGCAATCAAAGTTTTAAGCATGAAATTTTTCTGCTCACAATTATTTGAACGTTTTTCCAAATAAAATGAGTGATTTTTAATGCAAAAATGGTGGTTGAAAATTTCACCAACGCCTTGTTGGGAATTGGAATGTCATAGTATTGTTCTTTATATTAAATGAGTTTTTTAGAAAGCACGCGCTTGGTTTGCGCACAAAATTGAAATGTATTGGTGTTCCCTTAACCACTCCGCCACAAAAGCCAAATGCCGTTCCTTGGTCAGATGTTACATGCGATCTTTGTGAATATCCATGTTATTTCACAGTAGTAAGTCTATTTTCATCTCAAATATTTTTTCATGATAGTTTCGAATTATTTTATAGTAACAAAATATTTCACTGGACTGAAATTTCAATACACCATGCAGTTTAGTATGAATTTTCAATTTTGTATAGATAAGTAAACATTTGTTCAAATAATTTTCAAAATATTTGTTATGCTACTGCAGTTGAGTATGTACATACCATGATTGATGGAAGATAAAAACCTCTTGAAACTGGCTTTTGTAATGTAAGCGTGACGCATATTAAAACAGTATGAGGTTGTTTTTTTCGGGCTATTCTAAAAATCGGTTTTCATTGCTGTAACTTCGGTTATTTTACCAAATATTTGTTGTTGATAGGACTGTTTTTACTTAAAAATATATCACTCTATAGTTAAAATCCTAAGCTCTTATTACGATTGACGGTTTCATGTTATTGTCATTATTTTAAACCACCTGCGATTATTTACAGTCTATCACCTGGCTTTAGGTATTGCATTATCAATTGTTGTATTATTTTAATCAATTGTTTGGAAATTTAAAGTTACGGACTTGAACAGCTATGAGGGGCTTGGAATTTTTTTATTTTTTCGAGTTAATTATCTTGTTTCATCCATTTATCTTGCCTACATGTCTGCTTCATTTTTAGTTTCATACGGATTTAAGCACGACCATTGCAGAAAAGATTTACTGCGATTACGTTTCGTATTCAAATTTAATATCACTGTTTTGACATGATATGTTTATTTACTGCCTGCTTTAAATTCAGTTTAAACATCTTTGAAATTTACAATTTTATACGCATGGACATACTGTCATAATCTAAAATCTTTTATTAATACCCTCATAAATTGTTGTATTATGCATGAAGACATTATTTTTGTTACTTAAATATAGAAATATTTATCTAATTATTTTCATCTGGGGTTTAGCTTTTATGGTTTCTGTGAAATAATTTTTGCGTCCTTATTCTTTCATTTGGAATGCGCAATATTCATGCAGCGATTTTAGAAAATCTCGCTTATCTTATATTTTTTAAGTAAATTTATCAAACTTCATTTTCATATCTTTGGAAATAT
The DNA here is from genome assembly GCA_900660155.1 of Hofstenia miamia. NCBI lineage: Eukaryota > Metazoa > Xenacoelomorpha > Acoela > Hofsteniidae > Hofstenia > Hofstenia miamia. The sequence goes on along the minus strand of CABFPE010000064.1, from coordinate 1,313,253 downwards.
AAAGCGAGTAATTTCTAATTTTATAATCATTACAGCAACTTTCATATCAGAATGAAGCAAAGGTTCTACATTAACAAAAGCAAGAAAATGTTCATATATCGCGAATGCAAACTATTGGAATAATATCAGTTTGCTCAGTTTACTTAGCTTTGGAAATTCTCTTCTATGGCAAAGAAATATATATATATATATATATATATATATATATATATATATATATATATAAATATATATAAATATGTCGGCGGCGGCTCAGTCCCCTGGCGCCCAGCTCTATAAGAGTGGCAGTCATATCCAAGTAAAAATATAATTTAAGATGTTTTTTAGAAATTATATATTTGGATTTGTTTCTTAGGGATTTCGAGACTAGAATACTAAATTCATGTCAGTCAGGGTAAAAAAATTCACTCTATGCATACATTTTTACTTTTAATGCTAAATGCCAAAGCTTTTCCGATGGAGTTATTGACATAATTTGTTTTTTTAAATGTTAGAATTACTTCTTTAAGATGTGAAATGGTTTTTTAAATGGTTTAATTTGAAAAACTATGATTTTTTTGTTGCTGAAATTTACGTCTGGTTTAACTATTTTCGGAAACCTCTTTTAAAAAATTTATTTTTAATCCCATAATTATTGATTTTTGCAATTTTTACATTCTACAAACTTGTTTAATTTCATATTTTCTTACAAACATTCATTTAGTAATTATATATTTTCAACTGTGTAATATATGTTCTTCTAAACTTATTTAAATTTTGAAATTGAAAGTTTTAAATGAATTTTTAGGTGTTTGATCAAGACGACGAAATCGTGTATTGTGTTTATCATGCCTTGCAGGAAATCCAGAGAACTGGCAATCACACGGGTTTCACAGTAATATACAATTTTCCCACGGTTAGTTGTTATGGATGCAATTGTCTTTAAAGCACCTGTGAATATTGTAATCCAGTTATTTCACAATAATTTGTTAGAAAGAATTTCTGTATCTAATTGCACATTGTTAGGATTTCCATGGTACATACGACATACATGGGCAATGGGCACGCCCATCTCGTGGAATGAGATCAGAAAATTCTTCAGAAAAACTATAGTCGGCAATTGAGATGAAGGGTTTTTTTTTAACTGGTGGCTAATACAAAACTTACTAATGAAAACAATCATGTTAATGTTCCGTGATGCTAAAAACCATTTCAATTCAACCCACATAATTGTTTACCACTAATTTATTCTATAATGTTTGAATAAGATGCTCTCCATTAACACTGTGAATGGATGTACGCGGAGTTTTCAGAAAGATTGATATTGAACACTTGTACTTCATGCAAATTTGCTGAAAACGAGGCGATGATAAAGTTGATTAACATTTTATAATAGTGCAACAACATAGTGGACAACCTGGACTTTATGGAGTTGAAAGAGAAATCTTTGAAACCATTAGCGCTTTAGAAGTCATGATTCTTTAATTTAAAAAGGAGAAGCAAAAATTCGCTTGTTATAGTCTATTGAAGCTTAGCACAGTGAATCATTTTTTTTGTTGAAAGTTTTACCTCGCCTGTTAAAAGTATCCCCGCTCTACGACAATATAATAATTTAGAAGAAATCGTTTAGATGCATTGGAAAGGCCTAAAATTTACTATGATACAGTAGACCTTTATAAGAATATATATATATATATATATATATATATATATATATAATTATATTGAAACATCTCTGAGGGAATAGGACTAGAAGTGTTACAACCTTTCGAATTGGAGTTAAGCAAATAAAAGGGATGACTATAAGCAGTGAGACTTTTGTTATTAAACTTGATCAGGTTCATATATGTATTGTACTGACACTAGTCATGTCACAGAAGTAAAATTTATCTTGCACGACCCATGTGCTTTCGATAATTGTGAGAAAAAACCAGAAAAAGACCTTCCACCTATTTCACTCATTAATAAAATTTTGAACCAAAATCTTAATCATCATGTAAATACAAACATTGACTGCTGCTTTGCAGTGGACATTACAATCAGTTATCGGATGTCATGCAAAATCAATTTCACTTCTGTGATAAGCATGAAGTTGCAAATCATTTACATGACTAGTGTGCTAAATGAATTTGGTCGTTTTATAAGAAAATTTTCATTTATATATTGCAACCCCTTGCAATGTTTTAAATTTGAGAGAAGGAGACATATGAATATATTTTGTGAGTGTAAGAGTTATGTAAGAAATATTATTATAGTTTCATAATTTAAAGTTCATTTGAAATTGTGGATACGACTTAATGATAGATTTATGTTCCATTTTCTAGTTGATGTATTCCCTACATTATTCATAAGTTACTCGCACATGTGCATGTAGAATAACTTTTGTCTTCATTGAATTTCATGCAACGTGTTAATTTATCACTAATTTTAACTAAACGCAACCGACAGCCCACGCGCCTTTATTGAATTGATTCCTTTGATTTTCCTTGTCCAGATCGTATGCCAATTTAATTGCTTCTGAGATAATGAGTGGCACTTTCTTTTTTAAGCGCGCACTTTAGCAGTTTATATTTGAAATTGGCCAGTGTAGACTTATCTTTTCAAATTATCGCTCCTTAAATATCCTTCAGTATTTTGACTCTATCCACTCAAAATATTATATTACAAAATCAATTCAATGATCTCTCAAAAAACGCTTACCATAATTTTGTTTGGGGAGATCTTCCCACAGTGACGTTTAATGGCTGATTTAAAGCATTCGTAACCCTAATTGATTTTGCATATTGTACGCATTTTTTTTGAAAATTAATCATAAAAAGTTTCTATTTTCATTATTAAATCAAAGGTATGATTACAAAATGATATCGATATACAGTAAAATTCGCCTATAATTTGCCTATAGTGAATATTTGCCTATAGTGACCACCTAATCAATATCCCGCCACAGAAAAGTTCGCTTATAGTGAACTTTTATTCTCTAAAATGCTACATTATCCTTAATATTTTGTATTATGTTATTCTTTTACAATACTAAATTTAATTTGAACATACTACATAGTTTTAATGATGTTGATGAACCCTTAATGCCTTTTTTCGTCTTGCACGGGATCAGAAAATCCCGATTTCTGGAGATTGACTATTGGAAAAAGCATGGTAGTTTTGGGTCAAACGCAGATATGATGATGATGTAGCAATATTGGCCAGCAATTGTGGATCAATCGCTGGAAAAAACGAAACGACGTTGTTGCGAAGCGATTACTTGGTGAGGCTGATTCAGCTGACAAACCAGCAGCAAACAACTGGGTAAGAAATCACCTTCCATTATTACTTCAAGAGTACGATGCTCATACTGTCTTCAACTGTGATGAGACCGCACTATTTTATTATTGTCTTCCAAAGAAAATACATTGTTTTAAATTTGGCAAATGTGCTGGTGGAAAGTTATCAAAGACTTACTGTTTTAGTGACTTGTAGCATGACTGGTGAGAAAGTGTCCCTTTTAGATATTGGAAAGTCAGCCAAGCCGCTTTGCTTCTCAGGCGTGAGAAATCTGCCTGTCGACTATCGAAACAATAAAATGGCATGGATGACGGGGAAGATTTTTGAAGAATGTTTACATAAACTTGATCTGAAAATGGCGCAACAACTTCGAAAAATTGCTCTAGTTTTGCACAACTGCACGGTGCATCCAGCACCTACTAACTTACAAAATGTGAAACTGGTTTATCTTCCACCAAATACAACGTCAGAAACACAGCCCTTAGATGCTGGAATTATTCATTCTTTGAAGGCTTCCTATCGAAAGAAAGATTGTGCCTTTTTTCATTGAAAAATGTCACGTTCATAGTTGATGTGTTAAAGGCAATTGTTATGCTGAGAAAAACTTGGGAAGCAACGTCAATTCTAAAAATCAGTAATTGTTTTTGTGAGAAAGTTGGATTTTTAGCTACTGATGACGTTCCAGCTACAGAATCTGAACCAAATATTGATACGCGTATTTTTGCAAACATTTGGCAATGGCTAGCAGCACACGGACTTGTCAGAGAGGGATTGTCAAGCGATGATTACCAGAGAGACTATAACAGAGGAAAGTATCCTAGCTAGCCTGTCATCCACATCTCACGATGATGCAGAAGAGGTAGCTAATCTGCTTTGCCAAACCCACCATTCATTAAAGATGAGATGACAATGATCACGCGCCTACATGATCTGTTTAACAACACTGCCGGAGTGGATTCGGTAGATTATGGTAAATTATTTGAGTAAGATTGAAGACACCTTTATCGAGTCATCCCTTGAGAAGACCAGGCAAAAAACTATAACCGTGTATTTCTCATTATAACTCGAGGTGTATTGTATTTAGTGAAAAATTATTCTGTGATTTGTTATTTCTCCTATGAAAATTCCCTGACCTACACAGTTATGAACTAAATTTGGTAAAATCTTGATGAATTTATTGAATTCGCCTATAGTGAATATTCGCCTATAGTGAACTTTGTCTGATTTCCTTGAAAGTATAGTAATTTTTACTATATAATGATACGTTTTTGAGTGTTATATCAACTAAAATTCACTGTTTTCATGATTAGTGATCATTACTATTCAACAGAGCAAACAATATTGAAAATATTTAAGTTCAACTAGATGTTGCAATTCACCAATAGAAGGACGAATTTTCACACTGGAGTAGTTCAAGTCCAACCTTTTACCACTAAATTTCATATGGTTACTTTACCGACACAAAACAACTTGTCCTAATTCTCTCCACGCCCATAAAGAAATGGGGAAATCTTGGGATATTTGCACATCTATTGCTGAATATACGCCCAAGTATTAGTGAACAGTTTGTATAGAATTAAAAAATTACACCAAAAGTTTAAAATTTAATCTTAGTGGAAAGGCAACCTTCTTAATTTTTGAGTTGGGCTTAAAAAGTAGAGTGAAATTGCTCCCTGCTCCTACTTAACGCTATTTTACTCTAACCTACTTATGGATTTTATTTTGTTTAGTACTAATATTTTTGGTTTAGGAAAAGTTGGCTCAGTACTCTACATTAGATTGTTAGTTCAAAGGATTTTGACCTCCCGTCAATCTGTGCAATATTTTTATTAGAAACATATTTAGAAATATTATTTTGTGTAACTTATTTTTA
>CABFPE010000064.1:1274858-1284965 GCA_900660155.1 Hofstenia miamia | reverse complement strand
ATATATATACGCACACACTCACACATACATTATCAATGCATTGGTCTTCTCCATGTACCGGTTTTGAATCCGATGCACTTCGTTTTATTTAAAGTTAAGGTTAATGCTATTACTATATCTGGCATTGAACTATTTCGCTGTGGAAAAGACCTAAGTCTTGCCAACAAATCTAAAGGGGTGGGGTGATGTTAATTCCAAGACATGTTAAGGCCAGAAATTGACCTGATTTAAAATTGCTGTGAAATTTTGAGAGCCTATGGATTGAAATATGCACTTTCCAAGAAATTGGAAAAAAACGTTCATCAGTTTATTAATATCTTCTATTGTCCCAATAAATGAATATAACACAACAAAAGAACTATTAACTTTAGCAACAAAGAATACATTAATGGAATTCAATAGCACATTTTATCGTCAAAAAGATGTTTTAGCCATGGGAAATATGTATTTAACTACAATTGAGAACAAATTTACAACATCAGACATCCGCTTCATTTATTATCAACGCTATATGGATGATATATTTGCATTAGTAAAAGATGAAGAAACATCAGAAAACTAATAAAATTTCATTTTTTGAATGTACAAATAACTAAAAAAGATAACAAATTTGAAACTGGAATCTATTATAAACCAACAGACACAGGATTGTTATTGAACTACACCTCAAATGCGGCCTTAAATTACAAAATATCATTAATTAAACAATGTATTAATCGAATATTTGACAATTGCAGCACATATAGAACAATTAACCAAGAAGTAGGAAAACTTAAGATAGAATAAAAGAAGAATGAATATCCAAATAATTTCATAGATCGATATATTAGACAATCACTGGAAGACATTGTACTTAAGATCAAAAGATCAAAAAACAATCAAACTAATTATGAACATTGTTTTAACTCTTTCAACCTGGATGGTACATATATGTACCATTTAACTTCTTTTGTCCCATATAATAGTAATCATCATTAACTTTATAGAAGAAATGAATCAACATTAGAAAGTATTAAGATATGTAGCAACATCATTCAGGAATCACCAAAATGAAATATTTGGGAGTAGTAATTGATAATAAATTGAATTTTGAAGACGAGGCAAACAACATCATAAAGAAAATGGCGTATGATATAAGATGAATTCAAAAAATTGGAAAGTTTATACCAATTGTTTTATCCCATTTCTTGTACTCATCTTGTTTATTAACGAACTTAAATAAAAATGCAAAAGCGAAATTAGAGAAAGTATTTAAATGGGGAATTAACATAATTAGCAACAAAAATAATGGGTAAATATCATCTAAGATCATTAGAAGCTCTTCAAAATATTAGATTTTTATCGATATTTTGGAAAAGAAAATGGGAAATTTCTAATCATTTAAATCAAAGAACAATTACATTTGGTAAAACTGAGTATAATAGAAAAGTAATGAAGAACGGATTCCTAAATTATTCAATACCACTATGGAACAAATTGGATTACAGTACAAGAAGTGAAAAAATTTTTACAATATTTAAGAAGTTGAAAAACATGATTACACAACAAAATATCAATTATCAGACTAATTATAGAATAAGATGTCCAACTCAAGAACAATAAGTAAAAATATTTATTAAGTTAATTGTAATTTATAAACTTAACTAAGAAACAAACATTTGCTAACATAACTAAGCTCATATGAAGAAAGTTGCATTATTTATGTTCTTAATAAGTTTGTAAACTTAATACATGTATATGTACATGAGAACTTAAATATATGTTGTTGTTGTTAATAAAACAACTTTACATTATAGATTATATGTTTTAGCCATCTAGAATCTAAAAATAATAATTACAGAAAAATAATTTCGGGTTAAAAGGGTTAAGATCGAATATAGAGGACTCCAAACTGAAAACATGATCAAAGAACTCAGAAAAATATCAATAATTACAGAATAAGTTAATTTATATATAGCAATGATAAACTAAGAACGCATTTGAAATTGAAATCTACAACTGAAGAAACCAATAAGTCTAATATAATTTATCAACTAAAATGCACCTGTGGTGAATATTATATTGGGTTTTCTAGTAGAGAACTATCAAAAAGAATTATAGAACATGAGACCAATGCTAGTATTTCTTATCTATTTAAGTGCGGACTACATTTTGAAACAAAAATACTATATCAGACATCAAGATCAAGTAATTTAAAAATTATTGAGAGTATTTTTATAAAATCCTTGCAACCACGTTTGAACACAAACCTAGATGAGTAGCAAGATCCTATTTAATCATACAAGTGTCAGAAANATTTCTAATCATTTAAATCAAAGAACAATTACATTTGGTAAAACTGAGTATAATAGAAAAGTAATGAAGAACGGATTCCTAAATTATTCAATACCACTATGGAACAAATTGGATTACAGTACAAGAAGTGAAAAAATTTTTACAATATTTAAGAAGTTGAAAAACATGATTACACAACAAAATATCAATTATCTGACTAATTATAGAATAAGATGTGCAACTCAAGAACAATAAGTAAAAATATTTTTTAAATTATATGTAATTTGTAAACGTAACCAAGAAACAAACATTTACTGACATAACTAANGGTTTTCTAGTAGAGAACTAACAAAAAGAATTATAGAACATGAGACCAATTCTAGTATTTCTTATCTATTTAAGTGCGGACTACATTTTGAAACAAAAATACTATATCAGACATCAAGATCAAGTAATTTAAAAATTATTGAGAGTATTTTTATAAAATCCTTGCAACCACGTTTGAACACAAACCTAGATGAGTAGCAAGATCCTATTTAATCATACAAGTGTCAGAAACAGCCCCTGAACCAGCGCTTAGTTCAGCTGGACTTACGATTGCTGATTGACACGTACATCTGCACTTTGCCAATTTGAACAAATTTATAGTTATCAGAATTTGAGGTATACAGTGCCGTACAGTTAATTAATAGAGCAATTCATATTTTATGTTCATAAGTATTCTATTGGAAGATTTCTATTATTTAATGCGAGGCCCGGTCGAATGCGATGAACATTTTCATCGAGTTTGGGAGCAGGATCAATTCCTTGTTGCGCCAAACGATTATTCCCTCCCTCGTGCTAGTGTAGAGAGATCTTTCAACAAATATTGTACATTCTAACTCAAACCGTATAAGCACGACAGAAAAAAACTTGTCTAAGCACCTATTTATTGTTTTTGATAATTTGTAATTGTATTCAAATTCGTCCGCGTGAATTTCCGTTTTATGTTTTAGGAGAAAAAGCAGAATTCTTCAAAAAAAGAAAAGCATAGCATAGTTTGAGTTTTTGAGACGAAAAATTCGCTTTGAACTTTTTCAATTGAGGTACAGCATTTACGGAAATGCATGTACTTTGTTACTATAAATTTAACCTGAGATCTCCAACAGGTTTATTCATTTCAACATGATGCTGGCAATAGTGCTTGAAGGTAATATTATTTTTGCTATTATGTGGATCTCTGCATTACCACGAGGTGCTGAATACACAATTTCAACTATTATTTTTTGATATTTACTATTGTGATGGCGTTGAATGGATCCTAGCTTAGCTTAAACTTCCATTGATGCCACAAAGCGATAGATAAAGCTTTTTTAATTGCCAAAGTGTTTGCTTCAACACCTACCACGTTACAATAATAATTTTAGAGTTACATAAAATACTTCACTAAGAGAAATCTCATGACAACGTAGAAATTGAATTTTTAGTAACAATGTCATTGCTTGACAGCATGAAAACGTGAAACACACAACATAACACAAATATTAACACAGAATATGAGTTGCTATTTTTTTGAAATCTAAATTTTTTATAGATAATTAAAAATTTGTTGTAAATCTCAATTTCGAGTTTCATTTAGTCTTTTGCTGCGCAGCAATAATCATTTTTCAGTGACACTATAATTGCAGAAATATTTATTCATTGAAAACCTAGTGGAACTACCTTATGTGCTATCATACCTAACCACCTATGTAGGCCTTCATGTCCTACTTCTGTCATTTTTATAGTCAATTCCACTGCAAAATCAAAGTCGTGAAATATTAGAAAAACAGAAACTATTCAATAATATGTGGACACTGAAATTAAACTATTAGATCCAACATGAAATCAGAAATGTGGAATATCCTAGAAGTACTTTTATTGAAAAATATCTAAATTAATCAAGTCCAGATAGAACTACTGTCTACAGTTCAGTGGCATATGTAAATTCGCTTACACATAGCCTATGAGATTTTGAACCATAGTGTGATTTCAAAGTGGGTTTATAAATATCCAAATAAATATTTTTAGATCTAATTTCAAATGATATTTTCTATCAACATGATTTTTTTAGAAATTTATGCTTTTAAATATATGATGACAAGAAATACATTTTCTGTTCATTAACTCCGTTGAAACACAATGTAAAGTTAAAATAAAGACTATTTCTTTCTCCAATTTTAGGAAATAGTAACGTTTACAAGTCGGATAGGTTCGTATCAGTCTTGTTCCGTGGCGGTTATGGGTTAACAACGCAGATTTATTACACGGCATTTAGAGCCAACCAGAAAACTTCAATTGCAAAACTGTTAAAAGGAAAGTTGTACATAGTTTCTAACATGAAATATTTATTACTTTTTTATTAGTATTATTGTTATTAATTTTTTATCATACATTTTGTTTTATTTCGTTTAGCTTGGAATAAGAGACTGCGAAATTCTTCACATATGCTTTGTACGATGCTGGCTGGATACAGGTGCCTAGCCAGGATTTTCTCGAGGGAGGAGCCGACACTCATAATGCACGAGATAGTGAAAGTTTCTAAAACTTCCTACTTGGTGTGCAATGAGTGGNACATAAAATACTTCACTAAGAGAAATATCATGACAACGTAGAAATTAAATTTTTAGTATCAATGTCATTGTTTGACAGCATGGAAACGTGAAACACACAACATAACACAAATATTAACACAGAATATGAGTTGCTATTTTTTTGAAATCTAAATTTTTTATAGATAATTAAAAATTTGTTGTAAATCTCAATTTCGAGTTTCATTTAGTTAGTAATGAAAAAGTCTTTTGCTGCGCTGCAATAATCATTTTTCAGTGACACTATAATTGCAGAAATATTTATTCATTGAAAACCTAGTGGAACTACCTTATGTGCTATCATACCTAACCACCTATGTAGGCCTTCATGTCCTACTTCTGTCATTTTTATAGTCAATTCCACTGCAAAATCAAAGTCGTGAAATATTAGAAAAACAGAAACTATTCAATAATATGTGGACACTGAAATTAAACTATTAGATCCAACATGAAATCAGAAATGTGGAATATCCTAGAAGTACTTTTATTGAAAAATATCTAAATTAATCAAGTCCAGATAGAACTACTGTCTACAGTTCAGTGGCATATGTAAATTCGCTTACACATAGCCTATGAGATTTTGAACCATAGTGTGATTTCAAAGTGGGTTTATAAATATCCAAATAAATATTTTTAGATCTAATTTCAAATGATATTTTCTATCAACATGATTTTTTTAGAAATTTATGCTTTTAAATATATGATGACAAGAAATACATTTTCTGTTCATTAACTCCGTTGAAACACAATGTAAAGTTAAAATAAAGACTATTTCTTTCTCCAATTTTAGGAAATAGTAACGTTTACAAGTCGGATAGGTTCGTATCAGTCTTGTTCCGTGGCGGTTATGGGTTAACAACGCAGATTTATTACACGGCATTTAGAGCCAACCAGAAAACTTCAATTGCAAAACTGTTAAAAGGAAAGTTGTACATAGTTTCTAACATGAAATATTTATTACTTTTTTATTAGCAGCAATATAATGCAATATACATATACATACAGTGCAGTTGGTAAAACGCGTTGAAAACCCTTTTCACAAAAAAACGTGAAGACTCTATAAAGCAGTATTCTAAACTAAAACAGACTAAAGTTAAAACTATGTAAGATGCTAATATAACTAGGCGTGCTCTGTCTGAACTGAAATGGTGCCATAATCACTGGAAAATATGAATGTATTATTTCAGACGAATTCTCCTGGTCTTCATATCTGCAAATCTGTCAATGACGTTCTCAATGTCAATGTTCAAATTTGCTGCATTGAAAAACATTAATGCCAGCCCATTGAGTCTATTTTCCTTCATACGATTCCTCAGAAAGGTTTTCATCAAACGGAGTGCTGAAAATGTCCTCTCTGGAGTAGCAGTAGAGACTGGAATGAGCACAGCTATGATGAGGAGATCGTGCACGATTGGGTAGACATTTCGATTACAAATTCGCAAGGTTTCCAGCAAAGTGTTGTAACTGCAAGCACTTTCCGTGACGGATTCCTGTTCCCACTTTAGACGCCACTGTTTAAACTCGAACACACTTTTTATGTCGACCGTCCCAGGTTGCAATTGATCGTTGTTGTCAAGGAGCGCAGCTTTGTGGTGATTGAACACGGTGGCAAACATCTCTTCAGCATCATCACGCTGAGAGCCAGGAGGGGTCAAAACACGGAGTAGCTTTTCTCTGAGAATCGTAAATGCAGCTGAGCAAGAGTTGTATCCAACAATGGCAGAAAAACTGTCACTCGATAGTAGTCCTCAGGAGAAGAGAGCAGAGGGTTTGACCGATGTGTTTGTCTCCGACACTGGCGAGAACAAGTGATTTCAAGACCAAGTGGTAGGATTGAATCAGCAATCCACTTGTAGACTGTCTTGAAGCTCTGTTCTACGTTGCAGCGTGCATTTTCCAGTGCAGTGATGATACCATTCACAGATTCCATCCCGGCAATCATGTCAGTCTCTTTGCTTTGCAGTTGCTTGGACAGTGTATCTGTATTCTGAAGAACAGCAACAGTTGTAAATAGACTGACAACAAATTCAGAAGTGGTAATCGTGGAAAGTAGGGATTGAGCTTGAGAAGAAGCGTTAGAATCCATCCAATGTGCGATTGCCATCAGAGCTCGCTTGATGGCAACATAATATGTCACGAACTACTCCAAAGAAGTCACCCGGGCTATCCAACGAGTCTCACGCAGTTGTTGAATGGTGAGATGCTTCTGATCTTCTGATGTTCCAGGAGAAAGTTGGAGGGCTTTCCGCAACGTCAGTATTCGTTTGTTGCTTCCAGACAAGAACTTCTGTATCTGTGAAACTGTTGAAACCATGTTACGAATTTGCGGGAATGAGCAGAGCAATGGTAATAGTCTGCATGAGGGCATACTTTCTTAATGTTGGCTGACGTACCAACAATTTCTGATGACACCAAGGATGCTCCATCGTATCCTTGTGCCACCGCCCCATTGAGAGGTAGTCCGAACTCATTCAACTTTCGTATTATTCTCTCAGCTATAAGTGCCCCTGACTTCTTCGGTTCCACTAGTCCATACGCTGCTTCATTCAGCTCTGCTTGCTGCTCCAAATACTCGTCCAGAGTTTTGGGAATGGTGTTCTCATCAGAATAGGCGACGTCAAACTCCTCTGTATAACATTTTTCAATGATGTCCTCAAAACACACAAAGTNNNGGAAAGTAGGGATTGAGCTTGAGAAGAAGCGTTAGAATCCATCCAATGTGCGATTGCCATCAGAGCTCGCTTGATGGCAACATAATATGTCACGAACTACTCCAAAGAAGTCACCCGGGCTATCCAACGAGTCTCACGCAGTTGTTGAATGGTGAGATGCTTCTGATCTTCTGATGTTCCAGGAGAAAGTTGGAGGGCTTTCCGCAACGTCAGTATTCGTTTGTTGCTTCCAGACAAGAACTTCTGTATCTGTGAAACTGTTGAAACCATGTTACGAATTTGCGGGATTTTTGATGCGTGGGTAATGACCAGATTAAGAGAATGAGCAGAGCAATGGTAATAGTCTGCATGAGGGCATACTTTCTTAATGTTGGCTGACGTACCAACAATTTCTGATGACATCAAGGATGCTCCATCGTATCCTTGTGCCACCGCCCCATTGAGAGGTAGTCCGAACTCATTCAACTTTCGTATTATTCTCTCAGCTATAAGTGCCCCTGACTTCTTCGGTTCCACTAGTCCATACGCTGCTTCATTCAGCTCTGCTTGCTGCTCCAAATACTCGTCCAGAGTTTTGGGAATGGTGTTCTCATCAGAATAGGCGACGTCAAACTCCTCTGTATAACATTTTTCAATGATGTCCTCAAAACACACAAAGTCTTCTCGAATGTCATTTAGTTCACTGTCAAAGTATCGAAAGCACAGTGACATTTGCTCCACACTGGATATATCTGTGGTCTCATCTGCAAGGATAATGTAGTACCGACCACGTTTTACCCGTGTCAGTATTGAATCCTGAATTTGCGCGCCAATGCAGGAGATGAGGTCGTTTTGGATTTGAGGACTTGTGTACAAAGCATTCTTGGCAGTAGTTGTCAGATGCTGCTTGAGTTCAGTGTCGCCGGCATCAACTCGGAACTTGAGCAGTCTCCTGAACAGACCTTCTACGTGTATGTTTTGACCCAACACAAATGGACCAGAATCACTGTTTCCCTGAAGAGCGACATTATTTTGACCGCAGAATATGATTGTTTTAATCACTGGTTTGAGGGTATTTCGATTGGCTTGGCACATTCTCTGGTGATGCGTGTCAATTTTGCTGTAAATGTTGGAATTGTCGTCGAAGTCTTGTACAAAGAGTTTGCATTGTGTCTCAGCAAATTTGTGATATTCCAAGTTCAAGTGTTTCACAAAAACGCCGGTCTGACCTTTGAGTCTGTCATACCATTAGAGCGGTTTGTTCACGAGTTTTCCCAGTGTTTGCTTGTCTGTTTCTAAAGGCCGAACAAGAACGCAAAACAAACCCTCTTTGCTCACGCTGTATGCGAAATGAGGATTGCTGTTAATTTGCAGCTGTGAAAGGTGTCTCTTGAATGTTTTTTGGCCATACTGCTTGTTGCTATGTGGCCAGACGAAACCTGGAGGGGCTGTCCAAATAGTCGAAATTATATATCTCTTTAGTGTGTCTGGACACTTTTCACTCAAAAACAGTCCAATGTCATAGTCTGGTTGCTCATATGATCCCGTTGACGTGGGTGTCTCGTTGCCAACTAGCGCAGATTGCGATTGAGGTGTCACAAACACATCCGCAGGTGAGAGCGTTGGTTGGGGGACAGGTGCCATGGATTGTTGCACGCAAACAGGTGAAGGAGAGAAACTCAATGTTGATTGCTTCAACTTCAACTTTTTCGTTGGTGGACCTGGGGCACCCGACATGATGTCTTCACAATCTAAAATAATAAAAATGTCAATTACTTGTCAGCATAAAACGGGTACAAGTTTGAAATCAGCTCTGTGTATATAAGTAAAAAAGTAAATTTCATTAATTACCAACCCAAATGATACCATTCTCGTACTTACCTTATGTTTTCAGTAGAGAGAGGGAAGTACACGACAAATTCGTACAGCTAAAGCAGAAAGAGGTGTTTAGCACCAGATATTTAAAGTTGCGGTTAAATTATAAAATTAAATTGATGCATAAAAACAAGTTAAGAAATAATAAGGTTAGCACAGCTATACTTGATGTCCTTAACCTGAATTATCCTAGCGTTGCCATATGGTAACGCAAAAAATAATTGGCCATACAGCATTAAGAAATATTCAAATTGCGCGCAATCTATTGTATATTTTANCAGCTATTCTTGATGTCCTTAACCTGAATTATCATAGTGTTGCCATATGGTAACGCAAAAAATAATTGGCCATACAGCATTAAGAATATTCAAATTGCGCGCAATCTATTGTATAGTTTAACAAAATATTCCCGCTCTATTTTTCAACTTGTATTCCCATTGGAGAAAGCTTATGTTATATGTGGACAATGGAAAAAAATGGAAAAAGTTTGTAACTTGAACCACAAAAATTATTAGCAACTGTGTGAAAATAGCAGTTAGAGCAATTTTCCAAGAAAAAAATCTTAAATATAAAATTCAGGATAACTCAGGTTAATGCCCCATGAAAGGAAGCACATTTTGCAAACGCCATCTCCCTATCGTTTAAAAAATCTGTCAAAAAATATACTATCGTCGAGAGAGGGAGCCGCGGCTCCTACG